>CM035163.1:46677651-46979642 GCA_020205615.1 Panax quinquefolius | reverse complement strand
TTTTAAAAATAATTTTGTTTTTACAAATACATCCATAATATTTGTTAGAAATATAATAATTGCATGATAACACTCAGTTTATCAAATGTTTAAGTAATAACATGTTAAAAACTTTATATCATATTTTAATATGCCATTAATTTTAAACGGACGAAAAAAAATTTATATATTCAATTTTAAAACAATTTTGTTATAATTTTGAAAGAGATACAGAAGAAATTTCAAAATTTTAACCCCCACCCTCACCCTCACCCCCACCCCCACCCCCACCACACTTTTGTTGGTTATGCTTAAAAATTATGGTTTTATCAAAGTCCCACATTGGTTATTTATTTCTGTAACTCCCAATTTAATTGGTATTTATTTATGTAACCCCCGAGTTAATTCCCTAGCCGTTTTCTGTAACCCCCGTTGCAACATTCATTTAACGTAAACAGTAACGTTCTAATAATCGTCCTTATAAATACAACTATTATTCTTCTTAGTAGAATACATATATATCATTATCGTGTCTTCTCCTCCTCCTATGAGTAAATCGGTATCTACGCCTATGTTATTGTTTCTTCCTTACACGAATATATACTCTGTTAATTGGGCAATCTACATAGACAAGTCCAAAGCCTCCTTCTGTGAGTACACACGATCGGAGACTTCGCCATTGAATCCTGGAGAGTGATCGTCGACAGCCCATTTGTACCTATGATTATTATCAGTGGTAGCGAAATCACTTTTTAGGACAGTAGCTACGCCACGCCTCGATTTTCCAGCTAAGTTGTTCTAATTTACTGTATTATTCGTCTTGTTAATTGCTATATTTTCCAATAATCTAAAAAGTGATTTAATCTATTAACAAGAATACATGTTGTTTTAGTTAGAAGGCTTAAATATGATTTACTACCCTAAACTATAGGCCATATTTCACTTCGGTGATCCACCTTTCAATTTTGTCAATTAGATGATTGAACTATTAATTTTTTTCGATTTCATTCAATTGGGCACTTGCCGCACAGAAATTCTTTGACGTGGCATCCTAATAGGCAGCAGAAGTGCTTATGTGTAAAAATATTATATATTTTTAATGAGATCAAAGGACAAAAAGGTAAAATAACAAATAAAACAATTAAAAATTATACAAATAATATAAATTAGTTGTATAATTATTTATTTATAGTTATATAAATAATATAAATTATTTATATAATTATTATATAAATAATATAATAATTATTTTATTAAAAATAATTATTTTATTAAAAAAACAGCGTTTTATTATTAAAAAAAATTGTGTTTAATATTAATGATAATAAAAATAAAAATATTAATGATAATAAAAATAAAAAATAAAATGCAGTTTTTTGTTCTAAAAATAAAAAAAAAACGCTGTTTTTTTTTGTAAAGTGCAGTTTGTACTAAATAAAGTGCAGTACTAAATAAAGTGCAGTTTAAAATTAAAAAAAAACGCTGTTTTTTATTAATGTTTAAGGTTTTTTGTACTAAATAAAAGTGCAGTTTTTTTTAATAAAATAATAATAATTATTTTTATTAAAAAAAAACAAACGCAGCGCTTTTATTAAAAGTGTATTTTATTTTATTATTTTTATTAAAAAAACCAATTGCGTTTTTTTTATTTTTATTAAAAAAAACTGCGTTTTTTATTATTATTAAAAAAACAGCATTTTTTAGTACAAAAAACTGCATTTTATTTTTATTTTTATTTTTATTTTTATTATCATTAATATTTTTATTTTTATTATCATTAATATTAAACACAATTTTTTTAATAAAAAAAAAATAATAAAACGTTGTTTTTTAATAAAAATAATTATTTTTAATAAAAATAATTATTATATTATTTATATAATAATTATATAAATAATTTATATTATTTATATAACTATAAATAAATAATTATACAGCTAATTTATATTATTTGTGTAATTTTTAGTTGTTTTATTTGTTATTTTACCTTTTTGTCCTTTGATCTCATTAAAAATATATAATGTTTTTACACATAAGCACTCCTGCTGCCTATTAGGATGCCACGTCAGCAATTTCTGACGTGGCAGGCCCAATTGAATGAAATTGAAAAAAAATTAATAGTTCAATCATTTAATTGATAAAATTAAAAGGTGGATCACCGAACTGAAATATGGCATATAGTTTAGGATAATAAATTATATTTAAGCCTAGTTAGAAACTATGAATTTGGAATGCTAGAATATTCTTGGGGCAAAGGTGCAAAAAAGCCCTTAATGTTTACACGGATGTCCCACTTCCACCCTAAACTAATTTTTTTTCTTCCAAAAGTACCCTTAACGTTTCAAAAGGCAGGTCACTCGTGTCCCTGCCGTTAACAGAAGACAAACAGAATTAAAATGTGATGACGTGGCATGCTTAAATATAAAACATATTCTAAATACTAATTGATCCATATTATTTAGTAAAATACTTAGTGTTCAGTAGGTTCTGTAAGACATTAATCTAGCTGCAAGAAATGACAATGTTCTAGAACTCAGAGAGAGAGAGTTCAACAATGGATAAGAATAAAATCGATTCGGTTAAGTTTATTTATTTGTCTACTTATTTAATTGTTCGAGAATCAGAGTGAGGGAATTTTGGCTTCGGAATTTTTTAAATTTAATTATGACTTAATCCATGAAGCTAGAAGTTCGATTCTTGGTATGTCAAGGATATGTAAGTTTTAAAAAAAAATATTAATATAAAATTATCAAGTAAAAATTGATGTTATCAAAGTAAAAATTGATAATAAGAGAACACATATATATTTAATAATTATTCTAACTTAATTTAATATTTTAAAAGATATTTATTAATTTAACAACATAATTTTTATGATAACAATATCATCCGTTGATTTAAAGAAAATTGTATGCTAGTTTAAATGTTTTAAACAGTAGGTATACGTAAAATCATAATTGTATTATGATTTTAGTATTTTAATGATGTAATTTGATTTTTTGTTGTTTTGATTAATTAACAAAATAATTTGAATTTTAGTATTTTAGTATTTTTAATTTGATTTTTTAGCATTTTAGTATTTTTTAATTACTATTTTAGTATTTTTTTTAATTAGTATTTGATGTAAATATGTTATGTTTTGAATTTTAGTATTTTGATTAAATGATGTAAATATGTTATACAACTTATTTTATTTAATTAGTTGTTTTGATTAGTTAACAAAATAATTTGAATTTTATTATTTTGATTAAATGATGTAAATATGTTGTGCTTTTTTTATTTTGAATTTTAGTATTTTGTTTTGATTAAATGATATATATTGTTTTATTTAGAATATGTTTTATATTTAAGCATGCCACGTCATCACATTTTAACCCCGTTAGTTTTCTGTTAACGGCAGGGGTACGAGTGACCTGCCTTTTGAAACGTTAAGGGTACTTTTGGAAAAAAAATTAGTTTAGGGTGAAAGTAGGACATCCGTATAAACGTCAGGGGTTTTTTTGCACCTTTGCCCAATATTCTTGGGGTGGTGGTGGAATCTGATGAAACAGCTACGCCTAGGCTTTCCTTTGTCTCTCTGTCTGTCTTGTTCCCATATACTTACAGTAGTAGTTGTTTTGTTGTTAATAATATATATTTGTTTTGTCTGCTTGTGGGACACTCCCCTGAATATTATTCGGATGGATGGGTGGATGGGTATCGGGTATTGGTTTTTTCCCTTGCCAAACAAACAATTGTTCTTCTATACATGTAAAGCTTACTTGAGGGGTGAAGGAAAATAAATAAATAAATAAATAAATAAATAGATTTCTGAGTATATGGCCAGAGAGAGAGAGTTATTTGTAATATTTTTTACAGGCATGAGATTTGGTATCTTGATTTTCAAAGTGAGTCTTATTATGAGGTGTCTCAAAAAGGAAGTTTGAGTCATTGGTAATGGAAACAAGGAGGGTATGAAAATACACAGATACCTTTTGGGCCCATGTACTTGATGTTTTAACATACACTATGCAGCCATATGTTGTCGCTAGCAACGAAGTATGCTTCTTAACAGGATAATGGGTCCCTTAATAGGTGAAGTGTTTAATAACTTGCTAATTGTGCCTCAAATTATATCTCAATACGTGAGTTTGAGTTATAAAAAAAAGACTCCCTCATGCATAAAATGAGAATTTTCAACTTCACCACAAGTCACAATTACTAGTTGATTTATTGCATAGTTCTAATCCACCTTATTTGTCTTGCATAGACTTAAAAGAGCATTTCAGTATTCACTTATCATAGAATTTTTAGCATGAGATTATCAGAATAGATTTTTTTTTCTCTTCTTCTTTAACTACTGTAGCAAATGATTGGTCCTCTTTGCCAAAAATGGTAGGTTAAAGTGTATGTCTATAATGGTTGACATATTTTTATTTTATTTAATCTCAGAAAATGTTTTATTAATTGTTTAATCATGGAAATCAATTAATAAATAGTTATTGTGATTATTAAATTCTAAAATTTAATAGATATTAATTATTGGCATAAAATTAATATTTCCACTGAAGTTTTGGAAAATTAATATATTTGGGCAATTTTAGTTATTCTCTAATTTAATTATGCAATAGTTAATTAATTGTGATAATTTGCATGATCTTCAGAAAAATTTCAGAAAATTACACCAACCTTTGGTGATGATAAGATACAGTTGTAAATTTTATGGAAGTATTTTAATGTGTTTATAGCATACTTGGAATATTAATTGAGTAATATTGTCTGTTATTTAATTCCTTTGTTAATATTTTTTGTTGGTGCTTGGAATTAAATTATCATGTTGTAATAACACATGTACCCTTGTCCCTAGTGGGGTAATTTAGGTTTTAGTAATTTAATTGAATTATTCCCTAAATTCACGTCTTATGAGCTGAAAGATTAATGGTAAATAATTGAGCATTTATATGGATTGTGTTTCCTAAGCCTGACGAAGTCTTTCTTCTATTTTTATGTTCTATTATTTTATGTTAATTTGGTTCATGTAAAAAAAGATGGTAAACAATGATGATAATTCTAGATATACTCAAATCTATCTCATTGCCTTTAAAAGATGAAGCGGAAGAAATGTTTATTAAATAAAACTGAGGTTGAAAATTAGTTAGAAAGGAAAAATAGATTGAACAATTAAAGATATGATGAATGTCATGTTAATTAGCTTCTAATATGCGGGAGAAGCTTAGTTTAAGCCCTCGAATAATCAATTTTAATAGAGTTCCACATAAAAGGATAGACTCTTTACCATGTCAATTAAAAAAGGAACATGCACCTAACTTGGGGTATCTTAAAATGTGGGGGTGTGTCTAGCTAAAGTAGCTATACCAGAATTTAAAAAGAAGTAAATCTGTTGGGTGATTAAAAAGAAGTTAAAAGTTGGCCGGTCTATTGATAATTTTAAAGCAAGTTTTTCAATACTTGTTGTTATGTGCTAATGTTCAGCATTATGTGAAATTCTTGTGAATTGTTTTAATGTGCACTCCGTGCAACAATGTGATAATAACTATTAATAGTCTGTTGATAATTGAAGTTAATTGTTCTATGTGAACTATATAATTTGAGAAATGCGAAGTATGAGCATTATGGAGCATGTATCAGATGTCAAGCATGTATAAATGTACAATATGAGAAAGATGAAGCATGAATAAAATGTGAATTATACATAAAATGTGAAGCATGAGAAATGTGATATATGCATGAGATACAAAGCATGAAAATTGTGGTGTGATTATATGTGGATAATTTGCTGATATTTGGTACCGATGAGAAAGTTGTGAAAATTATTAAAACATTTTTTATTCTTTAAATTTGACATGAAAAACGAACTTGATTCTTGGCATGAGAATTAATAAAAATGCACATGGTTTGTTTTTATTATGTGAAATTCTTAAGAAATTTAATTTCTTTAATAAATAGTCATTAGGAACACCTTGTGACTCTAGTGTGTGCATTTAAAGAAAAATAAAGAGGATTGGTATTGCACAAATTGAAGATGCCAGAATCATTGATAGTGTAATGTACTTAATGAATTGTACTCGACCTGATATTGAATATGTCATTATTAGACTTAGCGAGGATATCGCATAATCCTTCACAAGTTTATTAGAATACATTGTCACGCCTAATGAGGTATTTAAAAAAGGCAGCTTAATGTAAGTGTACATTTTTCTGATAATCCTAATGTTTTTGAAGGATATTGTGATGCTAATTGGGTATCTGCTAATGATGAAACAAGCTCCACTAGTAGATATGTGTTTACTTTAAGTGGATGAGTTGTCTCTTGGAGATCTGCTAAACAAACTTGTACGGTTAAATCTACTATGAAATTTGAATTTATTGCATTAGAATTGACAGGTACAGAATCAGAGTGGCTGAAGAATTTATTGGCAGTCATACTGTTGTGGCCTAAACCAATTCCTTCTATATCTCTGCATTGTGATTCTCAAGCTGCTATTGGACGAGGAATGAACCATGTGTATAATGGGAAACAGAGAAATATTAGCTTGAGACATAATATTGAATGAGGACTAATCAGTAAACGGTGTTATTTCCATGGAATTTGTGAGGTCTGAAAAGAACCTAGCAGAAAGGGATTGATTAAAAAGAGTGTCCAAGAAGCATCCAGAGGGATGGGACTATTGCCAACATTTTGAGTAAGTAATACGCAATGGAAACCCAACCCATGTGATTGGATATCCCATGAATTGGGTTCAATGGGTAACAACAAGTCACGTAATTACTTAATTATAGCACTACAATTATTTATATCCCTTCTTGTGTGCATGTGGTGCTTACTAACAAATTGTGAAAGGATGAATCGTTTAGATTCTTAATGAAACTCATAGCCCAAAAGGGTGGTGTATGTCAGTTTACACTTGATGGGTTCACCTATATAAAGGTGGAAGTGTAGGTCGCTTCCTATGAGAGTCTTTGGCAAACTCTCTAGAGCCTTTATGAAAATCTGGGATATGGCGCATGGCCTAGAACGCGCCCAACCGCGGACTTGTGTGGATTTAGGATTTTTTGATATGTGTGCAAGTTCAATTGATTGTATCATAGATAATGAGTTCAAGAATATAATTCACCTATAATCTACAGTCATGAGCTTGTTCCACTAAGTGTCGATTCAAACCCACAAGGTATCGATGTTATGTATCTAAAATCCATTGCCCTTCTCACTTCATTTTAATTTTTCTTTCTTTGATAATTTTGAATCATGTGGGGGATTGTTGGTTATGCTTAAAAATTATGGTTTTATCAAAGTCCCACATCGGCTATTTATTTCTGTAACTCCCAATTTAATTGGTATTTATTTATGTAACCCCCGAGTTAATTCCCTAGCCATTTTCTGTAACCCCCGTTGCAACATTCATTTAACGTAAACAGTAACGTTCTAATAATCGTCCTTATAAATACAACTATTATTCTTCTTAGTAGAATACATATATATCATTATCGTGTCTTCTCCTTCTCCATACAGAAATCAGTATACAGTCTATTGTTTTGTTCTTCCTTACACAAATATATACTCTGTTAATTGGGCAATTCACATAGACAAGTCCAAAGCCTCCTTCTGTGAGTATACACGATCGGAGACTTCATTGAATCTCGGAGAGTGATAAATTGCAACCCATTTGTACCTATGATGATTATTATCGATTAAAATAAATCACTTTTTAGGACGAAGAGCTACGCTACGCTTTGCTTTTCAAGCCTAAATTGTTCCAATTCATTGTATTATTAAATCTTGTTAATTGCTATATTTTCCAACAACCCCACCCCCCACCCCCACCCCCACCCCCACCCCAACCCCAACCAAAAACCCAACACATTTACAAATTGAAACAAACATTTACACCCATGCATAACTCCATAAGCATCGATACACTCACATATACACCAACTAAGCCCTTACATTAGTTAGATTTGCCTAATTTTACAAATGTATTGGGCTGTGAACTTGAAACCCATGAAAGCAATTTGATATTGGCCTTTGGGAACTTCCAAAGAGATAGTCAGGTTCACATACCCAAATCGTATCTTGCAATACTAGGACGAGACTATAGATGACAATATTGTTATAACCGTAGGTAAAGTTATAATCGAAAAAAATAGTCAAAAAATATGACGGATAATTCATGTTATTAAGATTTTTATCGTTTCCACCATTAATGGTTTGTTATAAGTTACATGCGATATACCTTCAGAATATATGTCAAGTTTCAGAGTTAAATAATTTTGTGATAGTAATTCACAAAATATTTCAGTCGAATATTTCTTCGTGATAGTAATATGTTTATAGAAAAAACTTTATAGAAAAAAACTAAGTGAGAGAAGAGAGAATTTTATGTGCAAGTTTTCGTCTTCTTCTTATAATGTAAGTATTCTCCATTTCTCATATATGTATATCTCTTCATATATCTACACACACACACATATATATATATATATATGTATGTATGTATACATATATAACAACTAATAGAAGATTGTTTGATAAAACTATTTTCTTTAGTTTCATTTAATAGAAGTTTATTTTATTTTGGAAGAAAAGGAAAATAGTGAGACTATTCAAATTCTATTTAACTCCTAATTATTACTAATATGTAACTTATATAATTAGTACTAATAAGTATAGTTAAATATATAATTAAATAGTTATAATGTAACTTATATATATGGGTGTTTGAGCCCTTTCAAAAACGAATTAAAACAACGGATTAGCAACGAACCAAAGCAAAAAAGGAGCGCGGGTCACAAAGCAAAAAAAGGAGGAAAAACGCGGGTCACAAAGACCCGGGTCAAAAACCCATCTGCAAAAAAAAAAACTTTCACTTTCAGCAAGCAAAATCGTACTGCCAGATATATATGCAAATGCTAGAGGTGTGACTGTCAGCTGTTTTGAGTAGGTTCGGTAACATATATCACAAAAGCAACTGATAGTTCTTTGTTTATTTTTCTCAATGAAATCATTTCAATAGTTATTAGTTATATTTTGACTCCTGAGATCTTCTAATGTGATTCTTGGTCATTAGAAACCGTTTCCTCCTTAAAATTGGATTGTGAACAAATTGTGTAGATACTCCTTTGTCCACACTTGGAAAAAGGTCAGAACATAGGAAATTAAGTAAATGTGATTTTTTCCTTTCCAAGTTATGAATGTTTGATTTACTTGAGTTTTTGGGTAAATAAAAATTAATCTTATTTGAAGGCGGTTTCAGGTTGCAATGACTTTGTTTTTTTAAAGGCGGTTCAGAGCTATTGATGTTCTTAACTTGTCTGTTTGAGAACTAGATTACAATAACCATAAGTCTTTCTTGAGCTTTGAGTTTGTAAATTTAACCCTATCCTTTCGAGTTTCAAGAACAATAAAATTATTTTATACGGTTGTTAATTGTCTATTGAAATTTGTTTGTACTGATATTGCAACCATATAAGTTTTAGAGATTTTTTTATATCTAACAAGATGACATAATGGTATGTATTTATTTATTGTAATTTTTGTATATTTATTCCTTTTACACAAGTGAATAAATTTATTGCGTCCCAAAATATGTAGCAATGTGGTAACTTCATCAAGTGTTGCATAATCAAGGGAGGTTGCAAATGGACAGGCCCGAGCGTTTAAATGTAACAACTCATCCAACGAATACTAACGACTCCAATGAATTAACGATGGTGAAAATTGAAATGCGTCAATGCAACTAACTCAACGATTTGTCATAATTGTTAATGTTATGTATGTGGTGTTGTTATTAATGTTATTAAATCAGTTGTAATTTTGATAATTTTTATTATCTAACCAACACGTTATGTATGAGATTTGTGCATTTATGAGTACCTTATGGACTTATGGTGTATGAGCATTACTGAACAGCTTTACTGATGTGAATATCTGCTTGCTGGATTTAGTTTGACACTTTTTGAGGCTTATTTTGTTGTGTAATTATGAATAACAAATGTGAATAACAACATTTCAATCAGGTTCGTGCATAAACAAATGTTTCTTTTTTACTAAGGTTCTTTTTCAATTCTTGAAGCAAATCTATTAAGCCAATGTGGCATATGATGTTTTGTTTGGCAGCATGTTTTCAAGATGGGACGAGAAGAATATGCGAAAGAAGAAATTGACTGGAGTTACATAAAGCCTGAACAATACAGAAATATGCAAATAAAAAGAGTTGATCATCCTCAACTATAAAAATATGTTTTAGCCATAAATTTAAGGGGAGATCATCCTCAACTGTAATATGGAAACAGATTGCACTTATACAGAGTACTAATTTACCATTCTTTGATCATCCAACCTCATGAAATAAGGTTTTGTTTTATATTAGGAGGGTAATCGGAACTTTAATTCTCCCCTTAAACAATGAGAAGGGGAACAAGTAAATGAGAAAAAGCTTGTACCAAACAGAAAAAAATATTTCATACCATTAATCTAGTCATTCAGACATATTGAGATGAATACAAATATGTCTGAATGACTAGATTAATGGTATGATAATATGAACGAAATCCATATTTAACGGTATTATCATACCATTAATCCATATAAGAACATTATATGTATCACTAATTGTGTTTAATGGTATGATAATACCATTAATCTAGTCATTCAGACATATTTCATATTACGCATCACTAATTATGTTTAAGAATCCCAAGTTACTACTACACTTGCATATTTAACGTTGCGAAATCCAATAGTCTTATGAACTATTACATAAAACAGGGAGAAAATAACAAAAAGTACTGTTAGAACACTAAAATACAACCACTTAAACCTATGCCCCCATAGTAGACTAGTCTTGAAGATGGAAAAATCAGTAAGGAGATTCTGAGTGCAGCATAAAAGCAGAAAATCTCTACAAGCTTTGCCATCCTATTGCACACCTGAGGGATCAGGGTAAATGTTATATATTAAAACTCAAAGAACATTATATGTTATGATAATATGAACGAAAGCAACTGAATATAGTAGATATAAATCAGTGATGCGTAACCTGGTATCTATGAAGTATGGACACTTTTCAGAGGTGATGCACGAAAGCAACTCAAAGAACATTATATTTCATTATTTTACTATCTAGTTCAAATATGGGATCCAAAAACATACAATCACAAAACATACAATCACAAAATCAATATATCAAGACAAAATCACCAATTTCACCAATATCAATTGAGTTACCTAAATTTTGCAACATTCACTGCTGCAAAAGGCTTTATCACCCCTGAAAGAACAACAATACAAGATAAACTAAAAGCGTAGTGATCAAGAAAGAGAACCAGTACTAATCCAAAACCAATAACTAAATAGTTGAAATAAATTATGAAATATGTACCATCTGTTACAATCAATATAACTGTTGTTGCGGCGGCTCTTGATTTTGGGGATAATTTCCATAACCAACATCATCTTGCATCTCTGTACCTGTAAATAAAAAAAAAAAATATGTATATTAGATTTATAGATATGTAACTCATAATATTGAATAAAATAAATGATCAAACCTTGGATTGATTGTAACAGTAATATTGACTTTCATACAAAACATTACATCAAAGTAAACTAAATAAAAAACCAAAAATAAGGCAAATAATTTGCAATAAACTCCAAATTCTGCATATCAAAGGGTCACGCGTAATTGAAAAGGGTGGAAAATCACAAGAAGTAACCTGAATATTAGCCCAAACAGCCACTACAAGAGGAACCCAATTGTCGAGAGAAAAGACCCATTTTTCAACTGACCAAAAACTAAAACCAAATGAATTGCAAATGGGAGAAAAGGCTTTTCCACCAATAACTGGTTAAAAAACTCTATAGCATCATTCAAATCATAACTCCTCTTTATACAGGTTATTTCTTATGCATCACTACAAAAATGAATTTCTTTAGGAGAGAGTCTCACTGACCTTACGATTTGCAAACCCTTACTTCAAACCGGCGGGCTTTGAGAGAATCCTAGTTTTGACAGAGAATCGGGGAAAGGGTTTCTGGGAAAAGGGCTTTAAAAATGATTTTGCTTGTTGAAAGTTAAAGTTTTTTTTTTGCAGATGGGTTTTTGATCCGGGTCTTTGTGACCCGAATTTTTCCTCCCTTTTTTTTACTTTGTGACCCGAGCTCCTTTTTTGCTTTGGTCCGTTGCTAATCCGTTGTTTTAATCCGTTTCTGAAGGGCCTCGTATGTGTGTTTGTGTATATATATAGATATATGCGGTATGCTTCTCCCGTGATTTGATACATTAATGGATTAGTCTTTAGCGATTTAACCGTCTGTCGCTAAAATCCATAACATTACTGTTATGAGCTTTAGTAATGAGACGGTCAAAGTCGCTAAAGATCGAGTCACTGTTAATGGACGGTCAGTTCTGAACCGATCTGTATAGATATATATGTATACATAAGAGATATGCATATGGTATATAGAGAAGTTACATGGAAGATTTGCACAAATAAACTTTTCTTCTATCTTCTCAATTCTTCTTACAAACAAATAACTACTACAAAGTAGTGTTCAATTGAAATTTTCTGTGAATTGCTATCACGGATTATTCACCAAGGCTTGACCTATATCCTGGTGGTATATCGTCCGCAACCCATAGTAAACCGATCGTGGTGTGGGGGCGATAAAGACCTTAAGGACAGGGATCACCCGTGTCACGTCTTCTATAACAATCTTGACTCTACGAAACTACGGTTCTAACAATCTTAAGGTCTTTACGTATTTGTTAGTCATGATTTTGGTGAGATGGAAGACAACATGGTTTTCAAAGATAAGTGCCATTTTTCTTGTATCTATTTTATCAATGAATTTTTTATGATAATTAGTAATATATTGAAATATTAAGCTAATTATTTTTATTGATAATTCTTGTTAGAAGAGGATTGTGGAAAAAAATGAAAGTGAAGATTTGCAATTTACAAGTTTGTAAATTGATATGGAGAAGATGAAGAGTCATTATGGAAAACACCAAATTTTGATGCCTAAAATTTTTTCTAAAGAGATTGTGGTGTTCTTCGGATTTAATTCCAAAAGGTGTGTTTTTTAACATTAGCCTTTATTTTTATAAATGATAATTGTGTCATTTTGTATGTATATATACTAGAAACTATATGTTTTATGTATTATGTCATGTGTAGATGATATTGTATATTTGAATATTATTTTACCTACATTTTTTGGTAATAAATTAATTAATTAGTTTTGTGGGATAAGAAAAGTAATTAAATTTTTGTTCATGATGGAATAAATTTAATTTTGTACATATATATTTTGTTTATAATATTTTATGAGTAGATAAAATATTTGACGTGTATGTATGTATGTATGAAATTTGAGACAATTATTTTCTTATACACTAATTGAGATTAATTTATTATGAGAAAGTTGTAGTAAATTTTTGAAGTTTACTTGTCTCTATGTATAACAAATTAGTTGTAAATTAATTTATTTTGAGAATAAAGTAAATTTATGTTCTTCTTGAACAAAATTATACATAGAAAGTTTGAGGTAATATTTAGTGTGCAATATTACTTGGTATTTGTATGCATGAATTTTGAGATAAATTACTTTGTTTGTGGACAATAAATTAATTATCAACTAATAGTTAGAAGAGATATTGTAGAAATAGATTTGGTTGAGTAAATCTTATATACAAATATGATTTGGATGTTGAGAAAACACTTAGAAATGATATTAAGTAGTGTTTTTGGGATAATCATAATTGATATATGTTGATTTATTTTTATGTGTACTTCTTGTTCAAGAAGTAGTAATTTTAATGTGATCATATGAATTTTGTATATTCTAATTGAGATAAACATTTTATTTTTAGAATTTTTATAAATATAGTGAAGTTCAAGTATTTCATATTATTATGAGAATTGTCTTGAATTTATATTGTAAATGTCAAAAGATATATTGTTTATGATATTTCCTATCCAAGTTGGGACAAGAAAATACTTGAGGATATACTAATTTATGTGTGTGAATTTTATTTGCTTTCTACATAAATTAATTTTGTTTGTGATAAATTAATTTCTTAGAAAGTAAATATAAATTTTATATTTTATTATTTATATACAAATAAATTTGTGCAATATGATGAGTTGTGCTATAATTTGTATATAATGAATTTTATACTATTTACATAGAGTCAAGTGTTACGTGTTGATATACTTGAAAATTGTACATGTATAATTTTAAGTGCTTATATTAAATAATTTTTAGATTTGAGATTTTATGTAATTCGGAAAATAAGAGCTTGTTTTCTTATGTGGGGTGTTCTAAAAGATTCTTAAGTTGAAGCAATCTTTATATGAATAACTAATACATAAAATGTACAAGAACTTATTTTTATTTTGAGAAGTGTTCCTTAATATTCTCACGTGGAAGTAATATTTATAGGAACATTGTCACATAAAATGTCAATTAATCTAAAATTTATTTTAAGTGGTGAGCATAATATTGTGAAGTGAAATTATTCAATGAGATTTCAATTATTTAAAAGTGTGGGGGTGATTCTTTAAGATTTTATTTATAGACTAAATTAGGCCTTTGAACTATTTGGAGCATAATTTTATTTATGTAAGAAATAGTAAGGCTTATGAATTTCTTGTTGCGAAATTCAATTTGATTAAGTAGATTCTCGTGAAATGAAAGTCTTTGAAACATAAACTTTTAAATAATATTGAAGTGTGAACTTATTTTATTAGCCTAAATATGATCCAAAATATTTATTGTGATTTAGTTCAATAGTGATATTGAAACTAAGTTATAAATATTCAAGTGGATACATATTAGGTGATAATATGTGCATATTAACCTTGAGATTCTATCGGATATAGAATTATTTATATGTTTACACTAACAATATAATTGTATAAACTATAATGTGATAGTTTTTGTGTATATTAATGATATGTTGATCATTTTACATAGTATTGTTAACGTAAGCGAGTTTAAGAAATATCTAGTTTTGTCTTTATATTGAAAGACTTGTAAAATAGATGTTATCTTATTATCATGTGAAAACATAGTGAGGATTCCAACTAAACCAGTTAAATTGTATTGAGAGGTTATACTAAACTAAGTTTGATATACCTTGAGATTGAAGAATTTAATAATTCTTTAATAGTAGTGGTACACTTAAAACTTAATTCGATATAGCTATTGTAAAAGTGAAGTACACACATTCGCTAGTGGGAGCGTTGTGTTTGATATGCAATGCATGAGATCAGATATTACATACAGTTTTAAACTTAGTATAGTAATGATTTACATTGGTTTTTGTTAGATCTCTCAATGTTTTAATAGATCACACAAGTGTCACTTATATTTTAGTGAGGAAAATTATAAATTTACAAGTAAGTGAATTTTCACTCAATCTTGGGTTTTGTTTCTTAGATGAGTAAGAAACAAATGAGTATTTTCCATTTCACAATATGAATCTAATGTTATTATTTTATGAGGAAGTTTAATGGATTAGGGTGTTTGTTAAAACATTGATTGTAGCCTAGTTTAAAGCCTCCTATTTCACAATATTATGTTAGTGAAATTTTATATGTAGTACAAATTATTAATCTTGGATTCATAACTGGTTGTGACCTTGAATAAATATGAAAATATTCACAAGTAGGTGAATATATAATTATATTTTTACAAGTAGGTGAATATATTATTACCCTTAGTGAGGGAATAATTTACTTGGAGTAGCAAGTAATACTATTGTTTTATATGATGGAGAAAGCAAATGGAATCAAAATTTGTTGTTAAAACATCAAATTGTGGCCACTTCCATTGCTTAGTTCATTATGATGTGATAATGAAATGGTTTTATATAGAGCATATGAGATTACCTTTAACAGTAAGTCTTGACATGTTGGTCATAGACATAATTTTTGTTAGATAATTGATATAAGAAGGTATTATAATATTTATCTACGAGAAAGTCAAGTGACGACTTGACTTATCTTCTTACTAAGACTTTGACGAGATCTTAGTAAGTTTAACTACTTGTGATATGGAACTTAAACCACTTTGTGTCAGGGGTTATGGGAACCCAACCTATTCCTAAGTTACCCCTAGTTTATAGGTTCAATGGGAAAAATAAGTCACAGTTGCTGACTGTGTTACTATCGATGTGGTTCCATATGTAGTTTAAGATAGTAACGCCTCATTTGCGGCCGAATTTGAGTTATACTCTTAACAAGTTGTTGTGTTCTTAAAATGAAACACTTGTGAAACACTTTGCCTATATGAACTAGAAGTGGAGTCGTTTCTTATAGAGGGTTGTGGTTTACTCTCTTGAGGTTCATGAAACAGGGGTATTGCATGGCCATATTAAGCAAGAAAGCAATTGAGAATACTCACCGTGGTAGGAGGATTTTGTGTGTGTGTGACAATTCAGGTCATATCATATAGAAGTATAGGTTCAATCTACGGACACCTTCAACTTCGATGTGACTTTAAGTTGTTTACACTAAGAGAATGTTCAATGTTAAGTCACACATTCTTTTAACACATATGCCTTGAGTTGTTTGATAGAAAGTTGTTTGGATGAAAAGTAGTTTTTCCAAACAAGTGGGGGATTGATAGAAGATTGTTTGATAAAACTATTTTTCTTTAGTTTCATTTAATAGAAGTTTATTTTATTTTGGAACAAAAGTAAAATAGTGAGACTATTCAAATTCTATTTAACTTCTAATTATTACTAATATGTAACTTACATAATTAGTACTAATAAGTATAGTTAAATATATAATTGAATAGTTATAATGTAACTTATATATATTTTTGTTTGTGTATATATATATATATATACACACACACACACACACACATAAGAGATATGCATATGGTATATAGAGAAGTTACATGGAAGATTTGCACAAGTGAACTTTTCTTCTATCTTCTCCATTCTTCTTACAAACAAATAACTACTACAAAGTAGTGTTCAATTGGAATTTTCTATGAATTGCTATCACAAATTATTCACCAAGGCTTGACATATATCCTGGAGGTATATAAATACTGCAACCCATAGCAAAGCCCGATCGTGGTGGGGGCGATAAAGACCTTAAGGCGAGGGGATCACTGTGTCACGTCTTCTACAACAATCTTGACTTCTACTGAAGCTACGGTTCTAACAACAACAACAACTATTATCTATTTTAATTACACATTATGATAAATATAATGTTGTAAGTTACATATTAGTCATAATGATGTAAGTTACATATTATTAGTAATAATGTAATTTAAATAGAAAAATGGAGAGTCCTGATAAAGATTAACTTCTTTTCTTTTGTTTCACATAATTAAATAAGATTACACCACTTATGCTTATAAAGCAACTAGTAATCTTTTATTAATCATTATGGAACCAAGAAAAACTAGTTTTTATAAACAACTTGCATCTTATCAAATATTTCACTTCAGTCATTGATATATAAAAATAAGTAATGATATGATTCCTACTTGTTAAACCGCGTATACTTGCGCATGTTTAGTGATCGGTTATCCGACCAACAGAGCCTCGTTGGAATTAGTCTCCCTACGAGTCCAGTCTTGAATTCTATATTGTAAATGTCAAAAGATATATTGTTTATGATATTTCCTATCCAAGTTGGGACAAGAAAATACTTGAGGATATACTAATTTATGTGTGTGAATTTTATTTGCTTTCTACATAAATTAATTTTGTTTGTGATAAATTAATTTCTTAGAAAGTAAATATAAATTTTATATTTTATTATTTATATACAAATAAATTTGTGCAATATGATGAGTTGTGCTATAATTTGTATATAATGAATTTTATACTATTTACATAGAGTCAAGTGTTACGTGTTGATATACTTGAAAATTGTACATGTATAATTTTAAGTGCTTATATTAAATAATTTTTAGATTTGAGATTTTATGTAATTGAGAAAATAAGAGCTTGTTTTTTTTATGTGTGTGTTCTAAAAGATTCTTAAGTTGAAGCAATCTTTATATGAATAACTAATACATAAAATGTACAAGAACTTATTTTTTATTTTGAGAAGTGTTCCTTAATATTCTCACGTGGAAGTAATATTTATAGGAACATTGTCACATAAAATGTCAATTAATCTAAAATTTATTTTAAGTGGTGAGCATAATATTGTGAAGTGAAATTATTCAATGAGATTTCAATTATTTAAAAGTGTGGGGGTGATTCTTTAAGATTTTTTATTTATAGACTAAATTAGGCCTTTGAACTATTTGGAGCATAATTTTATTTATGTAAGAAATAGTAAGGCTTATGAATTTCTTGTTGCGAAATTCAATTTGATTGCGTAGTTCTGTGAAATGAAAGTCTTTGAAACATAAACTTTTAAATAATATTGAAGTGTGAACTTATTTTATTAGCCTAAATATGATCCAAAATATTTATTGTGATTTAGTTCAATAGTGATATTGAAACTAAGTTATAAATATTCAAGTGGATACATATTAGGTGATAATATGTGCATATTAACCTTGAGATTCTATCGGATATAGAATTATTTATATGTTTACACTAACAATATAATTGTATAAACTATAATGTGATAGTTTTGTGTATATTAATGATATGTTGATCATTTTACATAGTATTGTTAAGCGTAAAGCGAGTTTAAGAAATATCTAGTTTTGTCTTTATATTGAAAGACTTGTAAAATAGATGTTATCTTATTATCATGTGAAAACATAGTGAGGATTCCAACTAAACCCGGTTAAATTGTATTGAGAGGTTATACTAAACTAAGTTTGATATACCTTGAGATTGAAGAATTTAATAATTCTTTAATAGTAGTAGTGGTACACTAAAACTTAATTACGATATAGCTATTGTAAAAAGTCAAGTACACATTCGCTAGTGGGAGCGTTGTGTTTGATATGCAATGCATGAGATCAGATATTACATACAGTTTTAAACTTAGTATAGTAATGATTTACATTGGTTTTTGTTAGATCTCTCAATGTTTTAATAGATCACACAAGTGTCACTTATATTTTAGTGAGGAAAATTATAAATTTACAAGTAAGTGAATTTTCACTCAATCTTGGGTTTTGTTTCTTAGATGAGTAAGAAACAAATGAGTATTTCCCATTTCACAATATGAATCTAATGTTATTATTTTATGAGGGAAGTTTAATGGATTAGGGTGTTTGTTAAAACATTGATTGTAGCCTAGTTTAAAGCCTCCTATTTCACAATATTATGTTAGTGAAATTTTATATGTAGTACAAATTATTAATCTTGGATTCATAACTGGTTGTGACCTTGAATAAATATGAAAATATTCACAAGTAGGTGAATATATAATTATATTTTTACAAGTAGGTGAATATATTATTACCCTTAGTGAGGGAATAATTTACTTGGAGTAGCAAGTAATACTATTGTTTTATATGATGGAGAAAGCAAATGGAATCAAAATTTGTTGTTAAAACATCAAATTGTGGCCACTTCCATTGCTTAGTTCATTATGATGTGATAATGAAATGGTTTTATATAGAGCATATGAGATTACCTTTAACAGTAAGTCTTGACATGTTGGTTATAGACATAATTTTTGTTAGATAATTGATATAAGAAGGTATTATAATATTTATCTACGAGAAAGTCAAGTGACGACTTGACTTATCTTCTTACTAAGACTTTCACGAGATCTTAGTAAGTTTAACTACTTGTGATATGGAACTTAAACCACTTTGTGTCAGGGGTTATGGGAACCCAACCTATTCCTAAGTTACCCCTAGTTTATAGGTTCAATGGGAAAAATAAGTCACAGTTGCTGACTGTGTTACTATCGATGTGGTTCCATATGTAGTTTAAGATAGTAACGTCGTCATACATTTAATCGGCGAAAGGTGAGTTATACTCTTAACAAGTTGTTGTGTTCTTAGTAATGTAAACACTTGTGAAACACTTTGCCTATATGAACTAGAAGTGGAGTCGTTTTCTTATAGAGGGTTGTGGTTTACTCTCTTAGAGGTTCATGAAGCAGGGTATTATTGGCATGGCCATATTATTAGCGCTTAAGCAATTGAGAATACTCACCGTGGTAGGAGGATTTTGTGTGTGTGTGACAATTCCGGTCATATCATATAGAAGTATAGGTTCAATCTACGGACACCTTCAACTTCGATGTGACTTTAAGTTGTTTACACTAAGAGAATGTTCAATGTTCGTCACACATTCTTTTAACACATGCCTTCGAGTTGTTTGATAGAAAGTTGTTTGGATGAAAAGTAGTTTTTCCAAACAAGTGGGGGATTGATAGAAGATTGTTTGATAAAACTATTTTTCTTTAGTTTCATTTAATAGAAGTTTATTTTATTTTGGAACAAAAGTAAAATAGTGAGACTATTCAAATTCTATTTAACTTCTAATTATTACTAATATGTAACTTACATAATTAGTACTAATAAGTATAGTTAAATATATAATTGAATAGTTATAATGTAACTTATATATATTTTTGTTTGTGTATATATATATATATACACACACACACACACACACACATAAGAGATATGCATATGGTATATAGAGAAGTTACATGGAAGATTTTCACAAGTGAACTTTTCTTCTATCTTCTCCATTCTTCTTACAAACAAATAACTACTACAAAGTAGTGTTCAATTGGAATTTTCTATGAATTGCTATCACAAATTATTCACCGAGGCTTGACATATATCACGGAGGTATATAAATACGCAACCCATAAAGAACCTGATCGTGGTGGGGGCGATAAAGACCTTAAGGATGGGGATCACACATGTGTCACGTCTTCTACAACAATCTTGACTCTCACGGAACTACGGTTCTAACAACAACAACAACTATTATCTATTTTAATTACACATTATGATAAATATAATGTTGTAAGTTACATATTAGTCATAATGATGTAAGTTACATATTATTAGTAATAATGTAATTTAAATAGAAAAATGGAGAGTCACAATAAAAGATTAACTTCTTTTCTTTTGTTTCACATAATTAAATAAGATTACACCACTTATGCTTATAAAGCAACTAGTAATCTTTTATTAATCATTATGGAACCAAGAAAAACTAGTTTTTATAAACAACTTGCATCTTATCAAATATTTCACTTGATCGTTGATATATAAAAATAAGTAATGATATGATTCCTACTTGTTGACCAGCATACTTCACAAGCATGTTTAGTGATCGGTTATCAGACCAACAGAGAGCCTCGTTGGAATTAGTCTCCCTACGAGTCCAGTCTTGAATTCTATATTGTAAATGTCAAAAGATATATTGTTTATGATATTTCCTATCCAAGTTGGGACAAGAAAATACTTGAGGATATACTAATTTATGTGTGTGAATTTTATTTGCTTTCTACATAAATTAATTTTGTTTGTGATAAATTAATTTCTTAGAAAGTAAATATAAATTTTATATTTTATTATTTATATACAAATAAATTTGTGCAATATGATGAGTTGTGCTATAATTTGTATATAATGAATTTTATACTATTTACATAGAGTCAAGTGTTACGTGTTGATATACTTGAAAATTGTACATGTATAATTTTAAGTGCTTATATTAAATAATTTTTTAGATTTGAGATTTTATGTAATTCAGAAAATAAGAGCTTGTTTTCTTATGTGCGGGTGTTCTAAAAGATTCTTAAGTTGAAGCAATCTTTATATGAATAACTAATACATAAAATGTACAAGAACTTATTTTTTATTTTGAGAAGTGTTCCTTAATATTCTCACGTGGAAGTAATATTTATAGGAACATTGTCACATAAAATGTCAATTAATCTAAAATTTATTTTAAGTGGTGAGCATAATATTGTGAAGTGAAATTATTCAATGAGATTTCAATTATTTAAAAGTGTGGGGGGTGATTCTTTAAGATTTTTATTTATAGACTAAATTAGGCCTTTGAACTATTTGGAGCATAATTTTATTTATGTAAGAAATAGTAAAGGCTTATGAATTTCTTGTTGCGAAATTCAATTTGATTGCGTAGTTACGTGAAATGAAAGTCTTTGAAACATAAACTTTTAAATAATATTGAAGTGTGAACTTATTTTATTAGCCTAAATATGATCCAAAATATTTATTGTGATTTAGTTCAATAGTGATATTGAAACTAAGTTATAAATATTCAAGTGGATACATATTAGGTGATAATATGCATATTAACCTTGAGATTCTATCGGATATAGAATTATTTATATGTTTACACTAACAATATAATTGTATAAACTATAATGTGATAGTTTTTGTGTATATTAATGATATGTTGATCATTTTACATAGTATTGTTAACGTAAACGAGTTTAAGAAATATCTAGTTTTGTCTTTATATTGAAAGACTTGTAAAATAGATGTTATCTTATTATCATGTGAAAACATAGTGAGGATTCCAACTAAACCAGTTAAATTGTATTGAGAGGTTATACTAAACTAAGTTTGATATACCTTGAGATTGAAGAATTTAATAATTCTTTAATAGTAGTGGTACACTAAAACTTAATTCTGATATAGCTATTGTAAAGCTGAAGTACACATTCGCTAGTGGGAGCGTTGTGTTTGATATGCAATGCATGAGATCAGATATTACATACAGTTTTAAACTTAGTATAGTAATGATTTACAATGGTTTTTGTTAGATCTCTCAATGTTTTAATAGATCACACAAGTGTCACTTATATTTTAGTGAGGAAAATTATAAATTTACAAGTAAGTGAATTTTCACTCAATCTTGGGTTTTGTTTCTTAGATGAGTAAGAAACAAATGAGTATTTCCCATTTCACAATATGAATCTAATGTTATTATTTTATGAGGGAAGTTTAATGGATTAGGGTGTTTGTTAAAACATTGATTGTAGTCTAGTTTAAAGCCTCCTATTTCACAATATTATGTTAGTGAAATTTTATATGTAGTACAAATTATTAATCTTGGATTCATAAGCGGTTGTGACCTTGAATAAATATGAAAATATTCACAAGTAGGTGAATATATAATTATATTTTACAAGTAGGTGAATATATTATTACCCTTAGTGAGGGAATAATTTACTTGGAGTAAAGTAAGTAATATTATTGTTTTATATGATGGAGAAAGCAAATGGAATCAAAATTTGTTGTTAAAACATCAAATTGTGGCCACTTCCATTGCTTAGTTCATTATGATGTGATAATGAAATGGTTTTATATAGAGCATATGAGATTACCTTTACTTGATGAAGTCTTGACATGTTGGTCATAGACATAATTTTGTTAGATAATTGATATAAGAAGGTATTATAATATTTATCTCACGAGAAAGTCAAGTGGCGACTTGACTTATCTTCTTACTAAGACTTTGACGAGATCTTAGTAAGTTTAACTACTTGTGATATGGAACTTAAACCACTTTGTGTCAGGGGTTATGGGAACCCAACCTATTCCTAGGTTACCCCTAGTTTATAGGTTCGATGGGAAAAATAAGTCGCGATTCTTCGACCGTGTTACTATCGATGTGGTTCCATATGTGGTTTAAGATAGTAACGTCTGTTGCACGACTGAGGCTGAGTTATACTCTTAACAAGTTGTTGTGTTCTTAGTAACAGAAACACTTGTGAAACACTTTGCCTATATGAACTAGAAGTGGAGTCGTTTCTTATAGAGGGTTGTGGTTTACTCTCTTAGAGGTTCATGAAAGCAGGGGTATTCTGCGCATGGCCATATTAGCGCAAAGCAATTGAGAATACTCACCGTGGTAGGAGGATTTTGTGTGTGTGTGACAATTCCGGTCATATCATATAGAAGTATAGGTTCAATCTACGGACACCTTCAACTTCGATGTGACTTTAAGTTGTTTACACTAAGAGAATGTTCAATGTTCGTCACACATTCTTTTAACACATGCCTTCGAGTTGTTTGATAGAAAGTTGTTTGGATGAAAAGTAGTTTTTCCAAACAAGTGGGGGATTGATAGAAGATTGTTTGAAAAAACTATTTTTCTTTAGTTTCATTTAATAGAAGTTTATTTTATTTTGGAACAAAAGTAAAATAGTGAGACTATTCAAATTCTATTTAACTTCTAATTATTACTAATATGTAACTTACATAATTAGTACTAATAAGTATAGTTAAATATATAATTGAATAGTTATAATGTAACTTATATATATTTTTGTTTGTGTATATATATATATATATACACACACACACACACACATAAGAGATATGCATATGGTATATAGAGAAGTTACATGGAAGATTTGCACAAGTGAACTTTTCTTCTATCTTCTCCATTCTTCTTATAAACAAATAACTACTACAAAGTAGTGTTCAATTGAATTTTCTATGAATTGCTATCACAAATTATTCACCAAGGCTTGACATATATCACGGAGGTATATAAATACGCAACCCATAAACCGATCGTGGTGGGGGCGATAAAGACCTTAAGGATGGGGATCACACTGTGTCACGTCTTCTACAACAATCTTGACTCTCTGAAGCTACGGTTCTCTAACAACAACAACAACTATTATCTATTTTAATTACACATTATGATAAATATAATGTTGTAAGTTACATATTAGTCATAATGATGTAAGTTACATATTATTAGTAATAATGTAATTTAAATAGAAAAATGGAGAGTCACAATAAAAGATTAACTTCTTTTCTTTTGTTTCACATAATTAAATAAGATTACACCACTTATGCTTATAAAGCAACTAGTAATCTTTTATTAATCATTATGGAACCAAGAAAAACTAGTTTTTATAAACAACTTGCATCTTATCAAATATTTCACTTCAGTCATTGATATATAAAAATAAGTAATGATATGATTCCTACTTGTTAGACCGCGTATACTTGCGCATGTTTAGTGATCGGTTATCCGACCAACAGAGCCTCGTTGGAATTAGTCTCCCTACGAGTCCAGTCTTGAATTCTATATTGTAAATGTCAAAAGATATATTGTTTATGATATTTCCTATCCAAGTTGGGACAAGAAAATACTTGAGGATATACTAATTTATGTGTGTGAATTTTATTTGCTTTCTACATAAATTAATTTTGTTTTATGATAAATTAATTTCTTAGAAAGTAAATATAAATTTTATATTTTATTATTTATATACAAATAAATTTGTGCAATATGATGAGTTGTGCTATAATTTGTATATAATGAATTTTATACTATTTACATAGAGTCAAGTGTTACGTGTTGATATACTTGAAAATTGTACATGTATAATTTTAAGTGCTTATATTAAATAATTTTTAGATTTGAGATTTTATGTAATTCGAGAAAATAAGAGCTTGTTTTTCTTATGTATGGGTGTTCTAAAAGATTCTTAAGTTGAAGCAATCTTTATATGAATAACTAATACATAAAATGTACAAGAACTTATTTTTATTTTGAGAAGTGTTCCTTAATATTCTCACGTGGAAGTAATATTTATAGGAACATTGTCACATAAAATGTCAATTAATCTAAAATTTATTTTAAGTGGTGAGCATAATATTGTGAAGTGAAATTATTCAATGAGATTTCAATTATTTAAAAGTGTGGGGGGTGATTCTTTAAGATTTTTATTTATAGACTAAATTAGGCCTTTGAACTATTTGGAGCATAATTTTATTTATGTAAGAAATAGTAAGGCTTATGAATTTCTTGTTGCGAAATTCAATTTGATTGCGTAGTTCTGTGAAATGAAAGTCTTTGAAACATAAACTTTTAAATAATATTGAAGTGTGAACTTATTTTATTAGCCTAAATATGATCCAAAATATTTATTGTGATTTAGTTCAATAGTGATATTGAAACTAAGTTATAAATATTCAAGTGGATACATATTAGGTGATAATATGTGCATATTAACCTTGAGATTCTATCAGATATAGAATTATTTATATGTTTACACTAACAATATAATTGTATAAACTATAATGTGATAGTTTTTGTGTATATTAATGATATGTTGATCATTTTACATAGTATTGTTAACGTAAACGAGTTTAAGAAATATCTAGTTTTGTCTTTATATTGAAAGACTTGTAAAATAGATGTTATCTTATTATCATGTGAAAACATAGTGAGGATTCCAACTAAACCAGTTAAATTGTATTGAGAGGTTATACTAAACTAAGTTTGATATACCTTGAGATTGAAGAATTTAATAATTCTTTAATAGTAGTGGTACACTAAAACTTAATTCGATATAGCTATTGTAAAAGTCAAGTACATTCATTCGCTAGTGGGAGGCGTTGTGTTTGATATGCAATGCATGAGATCAGATATTACATACAGTTTTAAACTTAGTATAGTAATGATTTACATTGGTTTTTGTTAGATCTCTCAATGTTTTAATAGATCACACAAGTGTCACTTATATTTTAGTGAGGAAAATTATAAATTTACAAGTAAGTGAATTTTCACTCAATCTTGGGTTTTGTTTCTTAGATGAGTAAGAAACAAATGAGTATTTCCATTTCACAATATGAATCTAATGTTATTATTTTATGAGGGAAGTTTAATGGATTAGGTGTTTGTTAAAACATTGATTGTAGCCTAGTTTAAAGCCTCCTATTTCACAATATTATGTTAGTGAAATTTTATATGTAGTACAAATTATTAATCTTGGATTCATAATCTGGTTGTGACCTTGAATAAATATGAAAATATTCACAAGTAGGTGAATATATAATTATATTTTTACAAGTAGGTGAATATATTATTACCCTTAGTGAGGGAATAATTTACTTGGAGTAGCAAGTAATACTATTGTTTTATATGATGGAGAAAGCAAATGGAATCAAAATTTGTTGTTAAAACATCAAATTGTGGCCACTTCCATTGCTTAGTTCATTATGATGTGATAATGAAATGGTTTTATATAGAGCATATGAGATTACCTTTACTTGAAGAAGTCTTGACATGTTGGTTATAGACATAATTTTTGTTAGATAATTGATATAAGAAGGTATTATAATATTTATCTACGAGAAAGTCAAGTGACGACTTGACTTATCTTCTTACTAAGACTTTCACGAGATCTTAGTAAGTTTAACTACTTGTGATATGGAACTTAAACCACTTTGTGTCAGGGGTTATGGGAACCCAACCTATTCCTAAGTTACCCCTAGTTTATAGGTTCAATGGGAAAAATAAGTCACAGTTGCTGACTGTGTTACTATCGATGTGGTTCCATATGTAGTTTAAGATAGTAACGTCTGTTGCACGACTGAGGCTGAGTTATACTCTTAACAAGTTGTTGTGTTCTTAGTAACAGAAACACTTGTGAAACACTTTGCCTATATGAACTAGAAGTGGAGTCGTTTCTTATAGAGGGTTGTGGTTTACTCTCTTAGAGGTTCATGAAACAGGGTATTGCGCATGGCCATATTAGCGCAAAGCAATTGAGAATACTCACCGTGGTAGGAGGATTTTGTGTGTGTGTGACAATTCCGGTCATATCATATAGAAGTATAGGTTCAATCTACGGACACCTTCAACTTCGATGTGACTTTAAGTTGTTTACACTAAGAGAATGTTCAATGTTCGTCACACATTCTTTTAACACATGCCTTCGAGTTGTTTGATAGAAAGTTGTTTGGATGAAAAGTAGTTTTTCCAAACAAGTGGGGGATTGATAGAAGATTGTTTGATAAAACTATTTTTCTTTAGTTTCATTTAATAGAAGTTTATTTTATTTTGGAACAAAAGTAAAATAGTGAGACTATTCAAATTCTATTTAACTTCTAATTATTACTAATATGTAACTTACATAATTAGTACTAATAAGTATAGTTAAATATATAATTGAATAGTTATAATGTAACTTATATATATTTTTGTTTGTGTATATATATATATATATACACACACACACACACACACACATAAGAGATATGCATATGGTATATAGAGAAGTTACATGGAAGATTTGCACAAGTGAACTTTTCTTCTATCTTCTCCATTCTTCTTACAAACAAATAACTACTACAAAGTAGTGTTCAATTGGAATTTTCTATGAATTGCTATCACAAATTATTCACCAAGGCTTGACATATATCCTGGAGGTATATCGTTTGCAACCCATAGCAAACTGATCGTGGTGGGGGCGATAAAGACCTTAAGGACAGGGATCACCTGTGTCACGTCTTCTACAACAATCTTGACTCTACGAAGCTACGGTTCTAACAACAACAACAACTATTATCTATTTTAATTACACATTATGATAAATATAATGTTGTAAGTTACATATTAGTCATAATGATGTAAGTTACATATTATTAGTAATAATGTAATTTAAATAAAAAAATGGAGAGTCACAATAAAAGATTAACTTCTTTTCTTTTGTTTCACATAATTAAATAAGATTACACCACTTATGCTTATAAATCAACTAGTAACCTTTTATTAATCATTATGGAACCAAGAAAAACTAGTTTTTATAAACAACTTGCATCTTATCAAATATTTCACTTCAGTCATTGATATATAAAAATAAGTCATGATATGATTCCTACTTGAACCAAATGAATTACTCTCATTTTCCACATAGAGGACATTAAGTTACACCTTTTATACTTACTTAAATTATGTCCACAAATGAGTTTTATCAACTCAAATATGACAAATAATAAGTCACAAAAGTATAAAATAAGGTGCAATATATAACAATCCCCCACTTGTTTGGAAAAACTAATTTTCTTCCAAACACTTTTTTATCAAATAACTCCAAGACTTGTATGCATACAAGAAGGTGTGATGAACATTGAACCTTCTCTTAGTGTAAACAACTTAAAGTCACATCGAAGTTAATCATGTCCATAGATTGAACCTTTACTCCTATATGATATGACTAGAATTGTCACACACACACAAAATCCTCCTACCACGGTGAATATTTTAAAGCATTACGCTATTATGGTCATGCACAATGTCCTGTTTCATGAACCTCTAAGAAAGTAAACCACAACCTTCTATAAGAAGCGGCTCCACTTCTAGTTCATATAGGAAAAATGTTTCACACGTGTTTCTGTTGCTAAGAACACAACAGCTTTGTTAAGAGTATACTCAACCTCGGTCATGCAACATACGTTACTATCTTAAACTACATATGGAACCACATCGATAGTAACACAGTCAGCAATTATGACTTGTTTTTCCCATTGAATCTATAAATGAAGGGTAACCTATAGGTTGAGTTCCTATCACCCCTGACTCTAAGTGGTTTAAGTTCCATATCACAAGTATTCAAACGTATTAAGCTCTCGATAGTTTTAGTAACAAGATAAGCCAAGTTTGTTGGAAAATTGCATATTTAAATTTGATGTTGAAAGTAAATAATCATGCTTATATGTAAAGTCCTTCAAGGAATACATATATAAGGACTTAGTGATAGATCAAAATTAATTATTAGGTTGATTTGCGCTTTAATGTTTATCATTCTGTAAGTGAATGTATATAAGAAAAGATCAAAATTGTTAGGTTAATTTATCTCTTGAGATGTAATAGATAGGCTTCAACAGAATCGTAGTCTGTCGAGTAAGCTAAGAGATTGCAAAAGCCAAGGCAGAATCGTAGTCTATCTGCTTTGGAAGGCATCTACCAGTATCGTAGATTGGTCCAAACATCTGCCAAGTAAACTGAAGAATAGTAGTGTGTTCTCGGAAGCGTAGAGTTTGCAAATCAAGCAAGCAAAGATCGTAGTCTACCAATGCTTAAGAGAAATTGTAGTGTTCTCCACTATCAGTCCGGATCAAGCTAATATGGCAAGACACCATGGTCATGATCGTAATGCATCATCTGTCTGCATCAGAAGCGTCGAGCTTTCTCCATTTATTGAAGCATAAATTACAACAAATGTGGAAAAGATTATAGACATTAAGACTCTCGGGAATCCCAATGACCTAACACTCATCCTTTATATATAACAAAGAAACATATTGAAGAAGCGAAGGAAAGTACCACATGTCAGCTGAAAACACCTTTTCAGGTGTTAGGTGTGATAACAGTCTGCTGTGTCAGTGGGCCAGATGGCTGGACAAAAGATTTCCAGAAAGTCACCACTAGTGCTCAGAAATGTCAAATACAATTAATGCTTCAACGAATGCTTTCAAACAGAAATATTTCAAAGGCACCTTATATGCAAATCAGATACAGATGCAAGGATTAAGCAAGTATAAAAACAAAAAGCTGAAGAACCCTCAATGCTCAACTCTACGATCTGTAAAGAAATCTTGCTCAGCTACTCAGTTCTTTCGAACACAAGCTTAATGGCAACTGAGTAGCACCATTCAAGAACTCAACTATCATTAAGTGAAGTAAGAAGTTCCAAGTCTGTTGGACTTGAAGAGTTCTAAGTGAACTAAGAAGTTCCAAGTCTGCTGGACTTGAAGAGTTTTAAGTGAACTAAGAAGTTCCAAGACTGCTGGTCTTGAAGGAATCTAAGTGATTCGAAGATTGTAAAAACTTCCTTAGTGGATTTCTTACTCAAGGAGTAGAAGAGTGGACTAGGAGCCTTGAGTGCTCCGAACCACTTAAATTCTCTGTCTTTTATATTCTTGCATTAACTTCTATACTTGCTATAACTTCTTGTTAACTATTAACTCTGTCTATCTTAAAGGGGAATAAACAAATCACATATTCCACTGAAATTGATTAACAATATCTGACAAAAAATTTTCAACAAAGAATTTTTAAAATATCTATTCAACCCCCCCTTCTAGATAACTATTGTGCTTGTAGGAACTAACAATTGGTATCAAAACAGGTTCTCTTAATCAGCCTACAAAGCTTGAGTAGATCCAATGGCACATCTGATAAGTGAATCAAAGACTGGAGGAGGCAACAAGCCACCAATGTGCAACAAAGATAAATTTGCCAATTGGAAAGTTCGTATGCAAGCATACATGGGCTTAATAGATGAAGAGCTATTCGAAACTGTCATGAATGGGCCCTACATTCTTGCACCAACTCTAGAAGATCTAAACAGAGTTCAAGTCAAGGTTAAAACTTAGTGGACTGACAATGAAAAGAAAGTTGTCCAAATCGACAAAAAGGCCAAGAACATTCTGTTTCAGTCTTTAGAAGATGATCTGTTCGAAAATGTAGTCAACAACAAAACTGCCAAGGAAGTATGGGAAGCATTGCTCATTATGCACGAAGGAACTGAAGAAGTCAGAGAAAACAAACAATCTCTTCTAACTCAACAATATGAAATGTTTGCCCATGTTCCAGGGAAAAATGTCACTTCAACTTATGAAAGATTCAATGTTCTACTCAACTCTATTCGAGCTTTTGGAAAGATCTATCCAAACAAAGATCTGATCATAAAATTCATGAGAGCTTTACCAAGCAAGTGGGATGCCAAAACCACTGCCATCAGAGAATCAAATAATCTCCATGAAATGACTGTTCAAAAACTCTATGGAAACCTTCTCACTTATGAACTGGAGCTGACTCAACGAGCAGAGACTCTAACTGAAGGAAGAAAGAAGGACAAAGGAGTTGCTCTCAAAGAAACATATATCATCTTCAAAGCTAACACTGAAAATGACTATGACTCTGACTCTGAGGAGGATGATGATGAGGATATTATAATTCTAGTAAGAAGACTCAAGAGGTTCATCCGTAAAGGCAGAAGCAGCAAACCTAAGAGATTCAACAACAACAACAACAACAAGCAGGAGTAGATAAATAACTTATGCTACAACTGCAAGAAGCCTGGTCTTTTCGTTGCAAACTGCAACAAGCCTCTTAGAGAAGAACTAAAGAAGAAATCAACTTCAAAGAAAGAACTCAAAGGAACCAAGAGGCTCCAAAAGAAAGACAAAGGTCTTGTGGCTGAAGGATCATGGAGTGACTCAGACAACGACACAACTCCTGAGTCTGGAGATGATGAAGATCCTCAAGTAGCAAATCTGTGTCTAATGGCCAAAAGTGCAAAGGATAAGAAAAGCACTGACAATCATGAAGTAAGTATTAATGAGGTATTTGACTTTAACTCTCCTGATGTAGATATTGATGATTCAAGAACTGCACTACATGGCATAACATCTGATCTACATCAATACATGAAATGGTTCAGAGTTCTGTCTAAAGATTATTCTCTTCTTCAAAAAGAGAAAAAAAAAGTTTAGGAAGAACTAGAAACAACTCTTCTAAGTGCTAACTCTCTCTCTAAATTTGAAGCTGAAAATAAACTCTTAAAACAGACCAATGAACTTAATGCACAAAGAAAGTCAAATCTAACCTCTAAGATTGAGGAACTAGAAAAGACAATCTTAACGTGGAATAGATCATCTTCATCCATGGAATCCCTGATCTCTAATCAGAGAAGTGCATCTGACAAAACAGGTTTAGATTTTGGGGAATCCACCTCAGAACCATATGTGGAAAAATCAAAGGAAACTAACATCAACAGTGCTTCAAACCTCAATAGAAGCATTGCATTTGTGAAATCCTCTCAGAAGGAAGAATCAGTCCACCCATGCTCTTCTGATCCAATCTATGCTATAAAGCATAACGGATCCCATATTGGCCTAGGGTTCAGAAAAAAGAAGAGTAACTTAGTCACTACTCTCCAACCTCGAAAGATCGTAGAGTCGAGAAAAATCAACTCCATGAACCAACCAGGTGGGAATAGTAGAGTTAAGTTAAACTCTTCACAAATCATGGATCACAAGGACACATAGAAAAAGAAGAATCTGTATAAAGGAAAGACTAAAAGAAACCCACATAAGTTCAAATGGAGAAAGAATCCACACACACACAAGCATGCATCATGCTAGATGTTTTGTATGTGATAAAATTGGTCATAAGGCTGCAGTATGCTACAATAATCTCATCCATATTAAACCCAAAGTCAACCAGATTTGGGTCCCCAAGGGTACTTAGCAAATAGGACCCATGCAAGTATGGGTACCAAAATGAGAGCTTAAACCTCACTGCAGGAACAAAGCTCCACAATCACAACCTGGTACCTGGACAGTGGATATTCACGACACATGACTGGAAATAAAGCCCTCCTATTTGACTTCATAGAGAAAGATGGTCCAACAGTCATCTTTGGAGACAATGGTTTTGGCAAAACAAGTGGTTATGGCTCAGCTGGGAATGGTACAGTATCCTTCGACAAAGTAGCCTATATGGAAGGACTAAAGCACAATCTTCTGAGCATAAGTCAGCTCTGCAACAAGGGTCATCAAGTTACCTTTCTCAATAATCAATGTCAAGTTAGAGATTTGAAGTCCTCCTCTATAAAGTTGACCAGAACAAGAGAAGGAAATGTCTACACTGTTAATCTTGGTCAACTCAGTTCTGAAGAGACAATATGCTTTTTGGCTAAAGCTTCTGAAGAAATGAGATGGCTATGGCATAAAAGGCTGTCTCATCTCAACTTTAAAAACATGTCAAAACTGGCCTCCAAGGATCTAGTAGCAGGCTTACCTAAGCTCAACTTTATCAAGGAAAGGCCATGAAACTCTTGTCAACTTGGAAAACAAACTAGAAGCTCATTCAAAAGCAAAACTGTCAACTCAATTGAAAAGCCTCTGCAGCTACTTCATATGGATCTATTTGGACCAATTCCAACAACGAGCCTTGGAGGGAAGAGATACTCATTGGTCGTAGTGGATGACTATACAAGATTTACATGGGTGTTCTTTCTAAACTCAAAAGATGAAATGAGTTACCAACTCATCAAGATGTTCAGGCTGGCGATGAATGAGAAATGGGAGAAAATCAAGGCTATAAGGAGTGATCATGGTAGAGAATTCGACTTCTCTGAGATGGATCAGTTTTGCACAGACAATGGCATCAGTCACAACTTCTCAGCTCCACGAACTCCACAACAAAATGGATTAGCTGAAAGAAAGAACAAAATATTGATTGAAAGTGGAAGAAGAACTACTCATCATGAAATTCTGCACCGCTGAATACTTCGCGAAGCTATCAACACTGTATGCTACACTCAGAACAGATCTCTTGTGCACTCTACGTTAAAAAAGACTCCCTACGAGTTATGGAAAGGAAGAAAGCCAAATGTCAGCTACTTCCATGTGTTCGGTTGTGCATGCTATATTCTCAATAATGAAAAACAATATATGACTAAGTTTCAACCTAAGTCAGACGAATGAATCTTTCTCAGATATGCCACAGATAGTAAGGCTTATAGAGTGTTCAACAAAAAGACGCTAAGTGTTGAAGTCTCGATTCACATCATCTTTGATGAAATAGACTTAGACAAAACTGTGCCTCAAGACACTACGAACGACAACTCAAACACTAAGAATGAGGTAGTCTAGCTCAACACCACGATCGTAGTCCCAAAAAATGAAATCGTCGAGCCTGAAGAAGAGATCGAAGAAAGAACTACGCCAAACAACGAACCTCCACATCAAGAAGCTGAGGTTGATCTTGAAAAATTCAAACAAGAAGGCATCAGGTCAGATTTTCTAACAGGAAACAGATGGGCAAGAGATCAGACTCAAAACCTAATCATTGGAGATCCAAATGCAAGAGTCAAGACAAGATCTGCCATCCAGAATGAGTGTTTTTATCTAAGCTTTTTGTCACAAATAGAACCTAAGAGGATAGAAGATGCTATGGAAGACTCAATTTGGATAGAAGCTATGCAAGAGGAACTAAATCAGCTTAAAAGAAGCAGAGTATGGAGATTAGTTCTAATACCAAGAAGCCACCTAGTTATTGGCACCAAATGGGTCTTCAGAAATAAGATGGATGAAGATGGGGTAATAACAAGGAATAAGCAAAGACTAGTAGCCAAAGGTTACTCCCAAGAATAAGGCATCGACTACGACGAGACCTTCGCACCTATTGCCAGATTAGAAGCCATCGGGATATTCCTTACTTTTGTTGCCCACATGAAGTTCAAAGTCTTTCAAATGGATGTCAAAAGTGATTTTCTGATTGGTGAACTTCAAGAAGAAGTATATGTGGAGCAACCTCTAGGTTTCATCAATCCAACTCTATCTAATTATGTCTATAGATTAGACAAAGCCTTATATGGACTTAAACAAGCACCTAGAGCATGGTATGAAACACTAACTAAGTTTCTTATTTAAAATGGGTTCACTAGAGGTAGAGTAGATACCACATTATTTCTTAGAAAGCACAAAGACAAAATCCTAGTAGTTCAAATATATGTTAATGACATTATCTTTGGCTCTATTGATGAAAAACTGTGCTAGAGATTTTCCAAGCTTATGCAGAGCAAGTTCGAAATGAGTATGATGGGTGAGCTGAATTTCTTCCTTGAATTACAAGTAAAGCAGACTGATGAAGGTATCTTCATAAACCAAGCCAAGTACATTAAAGACTTACTTAAAAAGTATGGCATGGAATTAGCCTCTCCCATGAAAACACCAATTGCTCCAGCAACCAATCTTGACAAAGATGAGAAAGGTAAAAGTATTGACATAACTCAATACAGAGGTATGATAGGCTCTCTTCTATATCTAACTGCTAGTAGACCTAAAATAATGTTTGTAACATTCATATGTGCTAGATTCCAAGCTAATCCTAAGGAATCACACTTAACTGCTGTAAAGAAAAAATTCAGGTATCTCAAAGGCACACCTTACTTGGGACTTTGGTATCCCAAGGAGTCCTCCTTTGAACTGACAGGATATACAGATACTGACTTTGCAGGCTGCAAGATTTATAGAAAAAGTACTAGTGGCACCTGTCAGTTGCTAAAAAATAGACTTGTGTCCTGGTTTAGCAAGAAACAAAACTCAGTATCTACCTCAATAACTAAAGCTGAATACATTGCTGCTGGCAGCTGCTGTGCTCAAATCTTATGGATGAAAAATCAGGTAGCAGACTATGGGTTTGATTTTAAATCTATACCTGTTCATTGTGATAACACAAGTGCCATAGCAATAACACATAATCCTGTCATGCATTCTAGGACTAAGCATATAGAGATAAGATATCATTTTATTAGGGATCATGTCCAAAATGGAACTATGTCCTTACAATATATCCCTACTAAAAATCAACTTGATAATGTCTTTACAAAGCCTTTAGATGATTCCATATTTAATAAACTAATAAGTGAGTTAGGTGTGCTAAATCTGCAACCGTAAACTCTATGCTCTAGTTTGTGCTAACCATGCAGATAAAAGGAGTATGTTAAAATTATAAAGTGGACTAAAGAGAAACCGCAATCGTAGAGCAGTCTCAACATGATAGAGAAGTATCCTATGATGACAACATTCCTATCAAATCCAAGCAACCCCTCTGATAAGCGCCTCAGGGATAAACCTGATCCTTAGTTCAATCTAAGAGGTTGGCCCTTCCTAAGCTACCTTAACCCAGAAGAAATGCTAAGTCAGAGTTCATGGCAAAGACCAGGACAGACAATGATCGTAAAGTAGAATCAGCAGTGAACTCAACAATCATAAAGCAGCCTCGACGATCGTAGTCTTCCCAAAGGATACACTAGCTCAGGGGGAGCTAAAGGCAGATCAGTATTTTCCATATTATTTAAAATTATGGAGACCGATAGAACTCGACACGTGCCCCACTATGCAGATCGTGAGGAGTGAAGTTACAAATATAGTTTGAAAAGGTTTTTAAATACTCACCCCAGAATTTAAAAAAAGCTCATCTCTCTCTCTTTATTAACAGAAACCCTAACTTTTAGAACGATAAACCAACCTCTATTCAAGAAAATCAATGGTTGCTTCCAATGTTATATCTGGTTACCAACTCTGTTTCGATAAATTCAAGACAGCTGACCCTCAGTTCCACAAGATCCTATCTCTTCTGAAGAAAGCTGGTCTTGAAGAAGCTCTGAGCACAACACATGGTGTAAGACCCCGAATTTTATGAAATGAAGGTATTCAATTTTCTTATAATTATTATATTATTTAGTAAATGGTTAAATTGATAAAGGTTAAAGTTAAGGGTGATATTTGAAAATTTTGCAAAGTAAGCAAGTTGATATAAAATATTCGTTATGTTGGGGAATATTCGATTGGTCGGAGAATATTCGTTTTAACAGGAAATATTCGTATGATGACATAATCATTGGTGGACCCCACAACAGAAGTATTGTCGTAGTTAGAAAATGATGAAAATATCTTTTTATAAAAATAACGGCGAAAGTTTTACCGTTAAACTATTGAACTACCCAGTAGTAAAAGTATAGTAATATGCGTGTTTGCATAGTAGCACACAATATTGATTATTAATGCTTACGTGAGAAGTCAATCAGTTATACTCAATTATTGCTACAGTAATTGCTGCATAATATCTCTCATATTATTTATTCAATTATTGTCACAGTGTCATCTGCATAATATTTATTATTATTAAATTAATAATTGAGACGGCAAAGTTATTCATATTATTATTTGCAATATTGACGATGTCTAGAAAGTTCTGTCGAGGAGAGGTTTGGTCACCTAATTGCGCGCCAATAGGGATAAATTCTTATCGGAAAGCCCACTCTTTCCTGGGAATGATCTGGTTGTTAAATATTGTGAGTTATAATATTAATGATGAATAAGTTCGTGTTGATTAAAGATGAAATTGATATTTCCATTATGTTGGGATTATTAGTGTTAGTGGAAATCGACATCTAGTCTGATAATAATTGATGTCTGAAGGTTATATTGACCAATCGGGTAATTAATCAGATAAATGAGCAATTAATTTCTATTAATTCACATGCTTATAACTATTTATTCACATGTGTGTACTATTGGTTCACATGCATGTACTATTAGGGGAGGTGGTGCAAGATTGATAATACTTGCATGACTAAATTAAAAATGGAGGTATAGATGAAGGTACTATACTGTAATTATTTTTTTACATGTATAGAACTATTGAGTCATATGATTGTACTATTGATTCACATGATGTACTATTAGGGGAGGTGGTGTAAGTTTGATTATACTTGCAGGACTAAATTAAAAATGAAGAAAAATATGAAGGTATTAAACTGTAATATTTTGAGCCCCAAAACGTGCAATTATTAAAACTATATTTTTATATAAATAGAAGCTCATTCATCTTTCATTCTCACCAATTCACTAAGACTCACAAGAGCAATTATAGAGAGAGAAGCTATAGAGAGAGAAACTATAGAGAGAAAGAAGAAGAGAAGTCTGCTATCTCACTATTCCAGTATCCAGTCTTCTTCTGAGGTAAGGGATATTATTTTTATTCAGTATTCATAAGGAATAATATTTCTTCCACACTCTGTAGTATGTGAGTTGTAAGACCCCAACTTATTATAAATAAAATTAAATTTTCTCTATTTATTATCTTGAAATAGTAAGGAGTTAATTTGATATAATGCTTTGGTTATGGGTGAAATATGCAAATTTTACAAAATAAGCAAGTGGTTATAAAATATTCCTTTCATCGGGGAATATTCATTTGGTAGTGGAATATTCTTTTTGTCGCGAATATTCGTACGACGGCGCAGTCATTCGTGGGCCCCATAACAGGATAATTGTCGGATGAAGAAAATGATAAAGTATGAGTTTTTATAATTAACGGCGTAATGGTTACTGCACAATATTTTCCATTATCAAATCAATAATTCATATTATTTGAATAATATTATTATATAGCATTATTGGCAATGTCTAGAAAGTTCTGTCTAAGGAGAGGTTTGGTCACCTAATTACGCGCCAGTAAGGAGAAATCCTTATCGGAAAGCCCCCTCTTTCCTGGAAACGGCCTGGTTGTCATAATTGTGATTCTGTAATATTATTTGGGAATAATTAATTATTGATTTATATGATAAGGAAATATTTATTTGATGTGGATATAAATGATGGATTTATTTATTTTATATGGTTATTAATGAAAGAATTAATGCTGAGATGTTTTATCAGTATTTTGTCAGATTGGAGGTATTAAAAATCATCCGTTTGTGGATTTCAGATATTTTCTGTTTGGAATTTGGAAAAACTTTCTTCTGCAAAGTTGTAGAGAATTCAATTTTCGTGTGAAATGGACATAAAATTTGTATTTTTCTGATAAACGGGCTATTTTCTATGAATTGTTAAAGTTTCTGATTATTGTTTAAATGATAAAACATTTGGAAAATTCTAGAATTGGCTGGTGAGAAATGTGCTCAATTGAATTTCAAATGTGGTGGGTGGCAATAGTAGCAGGTAAATCCATCAGGTAGCAGGTCAAGTCTGCTTCGGCGTGCTAACATTTTCCTATAAATAAAGGGCTAAGTTAGAATTGAAAATCACACAAGAAACAAAGTTTTCTCTCTTTCTCTCTCTATATTATAGAGCGTATTCTTGTGAGTATTTTGATACTTGAGTGTTGCTATACGGTGCAAGTTCCTTCAGCACTATATCCAGTATTCCAGTCAGAAGTACGGTTATTTTGAGGTAAGGGATATTATTTTCTTCATATATGATATTATTCTTTCAATATCATTATGCCGAAGTATTGATCTGAACTTTTAATCAAATTTAGAACTTTTTGTGTGTGGGGTTATTATTCACGATATCTGGCACTATTCCGTATCGACACTATTCACAAATACGACACTATTCACCGAAAAATGAAATTTTCTCTTTTCTTCAGATGTCTTTTATGGTTACTATCTTTGATTGTATCCATGTTTTGATCTTTATTTTTGAATTCTACTTCACACTTGGGTATTATGGAGTATTATTGAATTTGGATAAACCGAAATACGAATCCCTAATATTTGTCCTTCTGTCTATCTGGATTCGTTCTCTAAAATGTTTTCATCATCCGCAGTCCTTAATGGTGATTTTTGATGAATATCTTTGGCCTGTAGTGCAAAGATGAATGATTACCTTATGAATTTCTTTGGCCCGTAGTGCAAAGATGAACAGGTGTTGAGATGAACATGACAAACTGGTGATACAAATGAATATCTTTGGCCCGTAGTGAAAAAATGTATATTGATTGATGTTCTGAGGATAAAATTGATGATGATGGATTTTTAAATTCATAGATGATAGTAGATTTCATTCTCTACTTAACTCTTCTAATGAATTGTTCTTTCCACTGCAGATTATTGATCTAAAACTTGTTATCTATTGTATTCTATCGATTTTTCCTCTCGTGAAGACTAAGGATAATTTTTGTATATTATCTTAGTCATAATATTCTTTCTTGGGCTAGTTGAGCTCACCCTTTTCTTTTTGTTCCATTTTTCTTCTCGGGAGGTGAGAGTTTAGCGAGGACTAATAGGGTATGGAGTGATGATTCAAGATAGTTTGTTTAGTAGTCCTCACTATTTTGAAAAAATAGTGCATCAATAATTGTAATGAGGACTTTATTTGGGTGTGGATATTGTCAGAAGACAATATTTTATTTAAACTCACAAAGATGTGTTGTCGTATTTTGCACGACAATTGTATTAATAAAGTTGTAGTTGTTTTTCTGTACCATGTATTTGGCGACTCAGAATGGGTGATGTATACCTATTTTGGGGGCGTCACATGAGTAATATTATTTCATCTCATATTCCTGATTATACCCTCATTCTGTTAAAATATTGCTTCTATACTCCGTGAAATTAGTAGAATATCATTGATATTTGCGTTTTATCCAGTGTCTTTTCATGGAAATATTATTCTGAGCTTTCTTGATAATTATTGATCTTTTCATGCCGGAATACTATTCATGAGTTACTATTTATGGGTTACTATTCACCCGATTACTATTCACTCAAATATTATTCACTCGGGTATTCGGGGCACTTTTTATGCCAGAGTACTATTCACGAGTTACTATTCACCTGGTTACTATTCACTCAAATATTATTCACTCGAGTATTTGAGATACTTTTCATATCGGGGTACTATTCATGAGGTACTATTCCGGAAGTATTATTCACAGGGTACTATTCACCCGAAAAATATATTTCTTTTCTATCCAAATTATTTTTGATACATGAATATTATTCTTGAATTTTACTCCACAAAACAGTATCATGTTGACAATTTGGATATTTTTAAACTCTGGATAAATTTAAAGTCTTTAATATTTATCCTTTATTTCGTTTGATTAATGCTTATATCATTGTCATCATCCTCATGCTTATATTGTGATGAAAGTCATTTTTGGCTTACGCATAGATGGATTTGTTGATTGATATGATTATGACCGAGGATCATTCGGTATAATCATGACCCGTAATGTTATAAATGATGTGGTAAAAGTCCTCATTGGCCGTAGTGCATTGATGGGACGATTATTGGTATGATTATGACCGAGGATTATTCGGTATAATCATGACCATTGATGATTACATGAATATCCTTGGCCCGTAGAAAAGAGATGATTCGATGATGTGGTTTATTTATTAAGCTGAGTCTCTACGATAAAGTTAATGAAAAACTTTTTTAAATCATAGGAGATAGTAGATATTATGCTCTACTTGACTCTTCTAATGGATTGCTTATTTACATTGCAGATTAAACATGATGTTTATTGTATTTTATCGTTTTTAACTTTTTGTTGAAGGCTAATGATAATTTATTCTGCATTATCTTAGTCATAATATTTCTTACTGGGCTAGTTGAGCTTACCCTTTTGTTTTCATTGTTCTTTTCAGGAAATGAGAACGTAGCCGGGACTAGTCGGGGAACGGAGTGACGGTCAAGATGGTTGCATTAGTAGTCCTCATTATTCTATGAAATAGTGTGATAATAAATGTATTGAGGACTTCATTTGAGTTTGAATACAGTCTATGAAATAATATTTGTGTAAAAACTCTCAGCTACGCTGTTGTCGTATTGTATAAAAGAAGTTTGTATTTGATTTTTGTACCATGTATTTGGTGACTCAAAAAGGGTGATGTATACCTAAATTGGGGGCGTCACACATGGATATACCCGAAATTGGTAAAAGAGTTCTTTGTCAATGGAGTCTTTGAGAATGACATCATCACTACAAGGGTCAAGGGGGAACAAATTAAACCCAAAGCTGAAGATATAAACCTAGCCCTAGGTTTCAAATCAAAGGGACTTGCATTTATGGATGTCATTGACTTTCATGAAGGTTTGAAGAAGATGTACCACACAAAATTTCAGAACGTCAAGAGGTATAAGAAGAAAGAGTTTCCCTAGAAGTATAAATTTTTGGATGACATTATTGGGAAGTGCATATGCTGTAAAAGCTCTGGCCACGACTCTGTAAATGAAGTTCAAATAAAGCTCATGACAGCAATCTGCTTCGGGATTCAACTCCACTATGGAGCTCTACTTATCGATTGGATTGGAAAGTGGATACTCAGCTTAAAGAAATCAAAGAGCTCTGGAAAAATGCTCTATGGGAAGTTCATAAGCATAATCCTGCAATCGGCTCTAGGTGATAAAATTGGGGACAAGGAGGGGGAATCCATCAATCTAAATAGAAAAATGACCCAGTGATGAGTGGGTTTTATACCTACGAATTGGCTTCTAATTCGGACTTAAATGGTGTTGATTCTGTATATTTCTGTTCATTTTTACTTGTTTTGTGTTTGTTTTGTGTTTAGGATTACATTATGTGGCTTGGTGGAATAATGGCGGCATTACGGCTAGACTTGGCATCAAAAGGTAAGAATTGGTTATCTTGAGAGTACCCCCGTGGATGAAGCGGGCATAAATGTAAAGGAAAACCACTGGGGTGGGGTACATAATAATAACAATAGCACCCCCATCGGGGCGGGCTTCATTAAGATACAAAAAAACCCCTAAAGGTAGAAGTACAAGGAAAAAAAGGAGTTTTTTAGAGTTTGAGTTCAAGAAGAATTGGTTCGAGCTGATTGATCAAGGACTTCCAGGAGGATTAAAAGACATATGAAGAGGCATATAAAAGGAGGAGAATCACTAGGATTAGAAGAAAGAGGATTCCATTAGATTAGAGTAGAGTAGATTAGGACAAAACCATAGTTCTTATTAGTTTTGGAGATTGAAGCAACTTGGAGACCATTGAAGATCAAGAGCAGGAGCTTGAGGAAGATGGAGATTTGCTGACAACATATTTATTCTTCAGTCTACTCTTATTTTTGTCTTTTAATGTTTATTCAATTATGGATTCTTAGTTTTAATCCATTAATCATGAACTAAATCTTTTGTTTAAGATTACAATGTAGCTTATTTCTTAGTTTATTTTTAGTATGCTTAGCTATTAATTATTGTTATTATTCTTGGATTGTCTATTATGATTTGTGATGAATTGCTTAATTGCCGAGCTAACAATTACTGTGATAATCTATATGAAATCGAGAGATGAATTATAGATTTAGATCTGAACATAATAGCATGTGATTGTGTTTCCGCATGGAGTTAGAATACATAATTTATGTCTAGGATAGAGATATACCTATACATCACATGTAATTTGAAAAAGAACTTGTGCTTAAAATCCTCTTTAATTGTAATTCACATTGAGATATAGTGAATTAGTTAATTAAGGCGTTCTTCTTAATTCTATCATCTGTGGATTTAAGTTGATTTGAGTATGATGCATTGAGAGATGGTCATATTTACTTATATGTTCTTGATTAATAATTCAGAATAGTGAGCTTAATTAATAAGAAGTGTATTAATTTAAATGAATCAATAAGTGTTGTTGTGATCTTAAATCTCCATAATTTGATAGTTAATTAGTGGTAATTAGAATTATTTTAATTAAATAATTTAATTTATAACATTAATTTGATTGTTTAAATAAAATTAGTTTATTTAAGAGTTAGTATTTGGTAATTTGTATTAATAATTCCTCGTGGGAATGATACTCTACTTTCACTTTATTACTTGTTGACCACGTATACTTGCGTGTTGAGCGTATATAGAATTTACCCAACACCCAACAGCTGTTTCAAAACTGGAAAAGAAACCCTGCAGAAAATGTCAGAATGATGTCTGAATCAAGTGAAAGGACTGGTGAAGCGAAAGTATCTGGGCTACCAGGAAACATGTTGGTTATGAAGGAAGTTGATGAAGAAGAAGAAATTAATCAAGAGGAACCCATGGAGTTGATCAGAAAAAGCAAGGGTAAGAGGAAAATGAAAGCTCAAACAACATAAGAGCCTCAAGGCTCAACCACTGATGCACCCCAAGAGTGTTCAGGCACTGAAACTCTGAAGGTAATGAAGAGGAAAGAGCAGTAGTGTAAGACCCCAACTTTTATGAATAAAGATGAATTTTCTATAATTATCTTTTTTGAATGAATTTGATATAATGTTATAGTTGTGGGTAATATTTATAAATTTTGCAAAGTACGCAAGTTGTTTATAATATTCGATTGGTCGGGGAATACTCGTTTTAGCAGGGAATATTCGTACGACGACACAATCATTGGTGGACCCCACAACGGAATTATTGTCGGATTGAGAAAACGACAAAAAAAAAATTTTTATGAAAATAACAGCGGAAGTTTTACCGTTAACTATTGAAACACCCAGTGTTAAAAGTACAGGAATACGCGTGGTTGCATAGTAGCACACGGTATTGATTATTGATGCTTACGTGAGAAGTCACTCGGTTTTGTTCAATTATTGCTTGATGAATTGTTGCATAGTATCTCACGTTAATTGATTCAATTATTGTTGATATTTTATAATTGAGATGACGAAGTTATTAATATTATTATTTGCAATATTAACGATGTCTAGAAGTTCTGCCAAGGAGAGGTTTGGTCACCTAATCATGCGCATGATAGGGAGAAATCCTTATTGAAAGCCCCTCTTTCACAGAACGACACGGTCGATTAATAGTGTGAATAATAATAATGATGATGAAGTTTTATTTTATTAATATTATTAATGTAATAATACATAAAAGCTTTTTATATAAAACAATATACTTTTATAAAGTTATTCATTTTATTAGGCTAATAGTTAAATCGTTTTATATAAAACAGAATACTTTTATAAAGTTATTCATTTTATTAGACAATAATTTGAATATATTATATTTTATTATGCATAGTGTTTGCATAGTGACTGCATAGTGTTTGCATAGTAAAATCTTTTTAAAAGTTATTCGTTTTATTATTATAATTGAATATATTATATTTTATTGTAAATCAATCTGGACCGTCCATTTAAAGTAAATCGATCTGGACCGTTCATGGATTGGTTACTATTCGATCCATTCTTCTATAAATAGAAGCTTATTCCTTCATTATTTCTTACGAATTCTTTGAAAATCTAGAGAGAAAGCGTAGAGAGAATTATTCTTCTATCTTGGCGTATTTCTTTAGCGTTTAAGAAAGCTTTGAGCGTAGTGCACGTTTCTTCAAGTATATCCCCGCCCTACCGCTTGTGAGTACTCTTCTTTATAAGGTAAAGGGTATTTTTTTTTCATATTCATGAAGAGAACTTCTTTTATTCCATTCTTTATTATTCATTGGAATAACTTGTATCTGTGAGCTACCCTATACTTGGTGAAATTCTTACATTATTCCATTATTTATTATTCTCATTGGAATAACTGTCACGCCAAGCACCGCATGCATGGTGATTTCATTGTTATTACATTCTTTATTTATTACATTGGAATATCCCGTTGGTGCGTATTACGCTTTAATTTGGTTCCGTTATTTATTATTCATTGGAATAACTGTCATCATCGGGCAATACCGCATGCATGGTGATTTCTTTTGTTATTCCATTCTTTATTATACTCGGTTGGTTAAAGTTTTGACTTCTATACTCCATGAAATTGGTGGAATATCCTTGATATTTGCGCTTCATCCAGTATCTTTTCTTGGAAATATTCTCCCTGAGCATTCTTAAATTTTACTCTACAAAGAAGTATCATGTTGACAATTTGGACGTTATTAGTTCTGAATAAATTAATTCTTGAACTTGTTTTATTGAATTCTTATATCATTGTCATCATCCTCATATTTATATTTTGTTGAAAGTCATCGTGGCACCGTAGTGCATAGATGGACTTGGTATGATTATGACCGAGGATTATTCGATTGTAATCATGATCGTAATGTTACAAATGATGTGGTAAAAGTCCTCATTGGCCCGTAGTGCATTGATGGACGGTTGTTGGCATGATCATGACCATTGATGATTACACGAATATCCTTGGCCCGTAGTCATAGATAATTTGTGGTTGTGATACTTATGAATATCCTTGTCAGTAGTCTTGGGGATGATGTGGATTATTTATTGTCGAGTCCCAATGATAAAAGTGATGAAAAACTTTCAAATCATAAAAGATAGTAGATTTTATTCTCTACTTGACTCTTTTAATGGATTGCATGTTTCATTTGCAGATTAAACTTGATGTCTATTGTATTTTATCGGTTTAACATTGTTGAAGGCTAATGATAATTTATTACGCATTATCTTAGTCATAATATTTTTTCTTGGGCTAGTTGAGCTCACCTTTCTTTCACCGTTCTCTTCAGGAAATGAGAACGCGTGGCAGGGACTAGGCGGGGAATGGGTGAGCGGTCCGGATGATAGTATTAGTAGTCCTCACTATTCTGTTAAATAGTGTGACAATAAATGTAATGAGGACTTATTCTGAGAGTGGATATTGTCTAGAAAATAATATTTGTATTAAAACTCACATCTCTCTTGTTGTATATTTAAGATTGTATTTGTATTCTGTACCATGTATTTGGCGACTCAGAATAGGTGATGTAGACCTATTTTGGGGGCGTCACAGTTGGTATCAAAGCTTAGGGATATGATCCCTGGCTGAGATACGAGACAAGAACTAGGAGGGGAGAGACGGGGAATTCCTTCGCTAGTATGACGTACCTAAGTTTATTTGATATTTAATTGGTCGGTCAGAGTATAGGGATAATATGTGATATGTTAATTAACCCTTATTTTGTGGCATGATTTGAAAATGGCATCCGAGAATGTTGAGAACATCAATGGGGCACAGGAGACCGTTGAGTCTTCACAGATCAATAATCAGGACAATGTGCATCAGGAAGGTGACAATCCTCATGCAAACAACAACAATGACCAAATGATGAACGATGAAATGTTCAGAGGCTTTCTGCAATTCATGCAGCATCAGGCAAGAGAGACACCTGTCCGAAATGCAGGTGGAAACACTGTCAACTCTCGGACGGTCACCGCTAAACAGTTCAAGGAACTGGGACCACCGGAGTTTTTTGGAGAGCCAAAACCACTTAAGGCGGAGACGTGGATAAAGCAGATCTGCAAGATATTTGATGTCTTGGAATGCTCCGAGGAGCAAAAGGTTCCTTTGCCACCTTCATATTTGCGTGAGAGGTAGATTCTTGGTGGGAATCAGAAAGCGTACTCAACTCCGCCACACCGAAGATGACTTGGGAGAAGTTCCAAGAATTGTTCAACGACAAGTACTTTTCCAAAAGTATTCGTCACATGAAAGAGGTAGAGTTCATTAAGCTGGAGCAAAACAACATGACCGTATCGTAGTACGAAGCCAAGTTTGCCGAGTTGTCCCGGTTTGCGTCCCATTTGGTTGATAATGAGGAGAGAATGATGCGAATGTTTCTAAGAGGTTTGAAACCCGAGATATGTCAATATCTTATCTCTCATAAACTGTGTTTGTATTTAGATGTTGTTAATAGGGCTCAGTTATTGGAGCGCGATAATGAGTCAACCCAACCAAAAGAGAGTAGCCGGTAAAATGATAATACCAGTGATAATAGTCATCGAAGCGGTGACAATAAGAGTGGAGGGAATCAACATGCCGGAAATGATAACCACTTTGGTGGTAATCATGGCCAAAACAATAAGAATGGACATTTCAAGAAGAGGAGATTCAACAATGATGGAAAGGCGTCGACATTTTTTTTGTTGTTAAGGAAGGAGAACGACCACCTATCATATGCTTCAAATGAAGGGAGGGACACATCGGTCAAAGCTAGCGATGTCTTAGTCAAAATATGTTATAATTGTGGAAGAGAAGGTCACCTAGCCCCATTTTGTCATTCACTGAAGACAAATTCAGCTAGGATGGAGGCACCAAAGGACGCCCCAGAAAAGTCAAAGCCAGTAGTGCAAGGAAGAGCGTTTGTCGTGACCTCCTAGAAAGCAAGGAACCCAAATGAGGTCATCACGGGTAAGCTTATCATAAACTCTGGCGAAGTATATACCTTATTTGATACCGGTTCTACCCATTCCTTTATTTCTCCTACTTGCGCTCAACGTTTAAATTTGACTCCGGAGAAATTGGACTTTGACTTATCTGTTGAAACTCCGTTGGGAGAAACCTTCAGTACATCCACTGTTTATAAGTCTTATTTGGTTCAAATTGGTACCCTCACATTACCTGTTGATCTTATTTCATTGAAAATACTTGCATTTAACGTAATTCAAGGGATTGATTGGTTAACTACTCATCATGCAAAAATTGATTATTTTCGTAAGGTTGTTAGCTTTCATATTCCTAATCAACCTATTATGCGAATTCAAGCAACCAAACCATTAAAATCAATCCTTTGTCATCTCAAGCCATAAAGCTATTCGTTTATTGAAAAATGGATGTCAAGCTTTCTTAGCTCATGTCACGGATCTAAACAAAAATACGTCAATTTTGAATGATATTTCTATTGTTAATGAATTTCCGACGTATTCCACGAAGAACTTCACGCCTACCCCGAGCGTGAAATTGAATTTTGTATCGACCTTGAACACGGTACAAAACCCATTTCCAAAGCCCCATATCGAATGGCTCTATTGAACTTCGAGGAGTTAAAGACCCAACTGCAGGAATTGTTAGACATTGGCTTTATTCGTCTAGTACTTCTCCTTGGGGTGCTCCTGTTCTATTCGTGAAGAAGAAAGATGGGAGTATGCGACTTTGTATTGATTATCGGGAGTTGAATCATGTCACCATCAAAAATAGGTACCCATTGCCACGTATTGATGACCTGTTTGACCAGTTACAAGGTGCCAAATTCTTTTCAAAAATTGATCTTCGTTCTGGATATCACCAATTGAAGATTAGAACCGATGACATTCCAAAGAAGGCTTTCAGAACTCGGTACGTGCATTATGAATTCTTAGTCATATCTTTTGGATTTACTAATGCTCCTGCTGCCTTCATGGATATGATGAACCGAGTATTCAAGGAATATTTGGATCACTTTGTGGTCGTCTTTATTGATGACATTCTTATTTATTCCAAAATCCGTGAAGATCATGAGCAACATGTTGGGTAAAATCTAATTACGCACAACACGCAAGTATACGTGGTCAATAAGTAATAAAGTGATGAGTAGAGTATCGTTCCCACATAGATTAATTAGCAATAACCTTAACTTACAATTACCAATCTTCTATTAAACCTAATTTTATTAAACAAATCCAAATCAATAATTTAAGTTAACAAAACTAAAATTTAAAAATAATTAAATTAACACAAAATAACCAAGAATATCAAAATCTGAATTTTCAAACAATTAATGGAGAATTAGACTTATGATTTCACCCTAAGCTTCACTTTGATTTTAATACCTTTATCCCAATTTAATGCACTATCCCAGTTTATTAATCAAGAACACGAACGTAATATTAACCACCTCTCGATGCACTAATACCATATTAACTTCAATCCACAATTAAGATAGAAATCTGTTAAACACCTTAATCAACTAACCCACTATATCTCTATGTGAATTACAATTGAAGAAGGTTGAAGAATAAGTTCTCTATCCGATTACATGCGGCGTCAAGCATATCTCTACCTTAACACTCATCAAGTTTAAGCTACTAACAAAATCCTGAACACATGCTATATCAACTAGGTCTAGATTTGAATATCCTCTCTCGATTCCATCCAACTCCATAAAGAATTGTTGATCAGGCAATTCATAGATTCAAGCACAAATTGATATAGATAAACTGGAGATAGCTTATTAAATTGGAAATCAAAGTGTACAAAATCATCGATTCACTTAAAGATCCATCACAAGCCTAAAAAATGAATTAGTTCATAATAAGCGAAATAAACACTGAATAAATCATAGAAATCATTCTTCCAATTACAATAAATAATCTAACACAAAGAATATTAGAAAACACCCTTCACGAAGAATAGAATTACAACCGACTTGAAAAATTCCTCGAAATACTCCTCCACACTTGCTATCAAAAACTCAGCTTAGATCTTCGTAGTAATACTCTCTCTAATCTCCTCGTTGTTTTTGATAGAGTAATAGATATCTCCTATAAAACTCCAGCCGAATTTTCTATCCAATAGAGTTATACTGACATGCAAAAAGCTAAAATTCGAACTCAAGAGGAATTATAACCGAAACAGGACACTCAACATTTTCCACCCCTCGCCCCGGCGGGGGTTTGTATACTATAGACGCCCGCCCCGACGGGCTTGCCTTCTATTGTTCTCGAATGAAGACCCCCCCCCGTGTAGGTGTATAGTATATATAATGCCTTACGTGGCTATGCTCGCTTAAATGAATTGGAAGACCCCCACCTACGTGGTATATAAATATCAATGCCATTTTCCCCATGCTATGCTCTGGTTAATGGCTATCTTTGCTATTTGAATTACTTCCAAATATGCTCCATTTGATTCCTATCGCACCGAATATCACCAATTGTACGTAGAATGCCTCAACCACCAATCTACACATGAAATAACACAAAACAAGTGAAACTGAACATGATCATAAGAAATTAGCAACAAATAAGCATGAATTAAATATTAAATCGCGTATATAAAATACATTTATCACAACACTTGAGGCTGATACTTCAAAAGCTTCGTGAATATAAGCTTTATGCCAAGTTGAATAAATGCGAGTTCTGGCTTGAGGAAGTAGCATTCCTTGGGCACGTGGTATCAAGTCATGGAATATCTGATTGACCAAAGAAGATTGAAGCTATTCAAAGTGGGAGCAACCTAAATCGATGACAAAGCACGTAGCTTTCTCGCTTATTTGGTTATTATCGGAGATTTGTAGAAGGGTTTTCTCGAATCGCTACTCCATTAACTCAGCTGATTCAAAAAGATACAAAATTTGGTTGGAGTGAGGAATGTGAGAAGAGTTTTCAAGAACTCAAGAGAAGACTCATTTCAAAGACTGTTACGACAATACCATCCTGCTCGGAGGGATTTGTCATCTACAGTGATGCTTCAGGAAAAGGGTTAGGATGTGTTCTCATGCAATATGGGAAAGTCATAGCCTATGCCTCTCGACAGCTCAAAGAATATGAGAGGAATTATCCTACTCATGATCTAGAGTTGGCAGCTGTTGTCTTCGCACTTAAAATTGGGAGGCATTACTTGTATGGGGAGAAGTGGAGATCTTTACGGATCATAAAAGCCTCAAATATTTCTTCACTCAAAAGGAACTCAACATGTGACAACGACGTTGGCTTGAACTGTTGAAAGATTATGATCATACCATCCAATATCATACTGGAAAAGCAAACGTGGTAGCTGACACATTGAGTAGAAGATCATATGCGGGTACGAGTGCGATATTGTCAACGCAAAGGCCCATTTTATATAACTTGCAAAGGATGGAGATAGAGATAAAAACTCCGGGGACCCATGTTATGATGGCGAATATACGAGTAGAACCAACTTTAATCGATAAAGTTAAAGCTGCTCAAGCTACAGACCTGGAGCTGATGCATATCAGGAAGAAAGTACAAGAAGGTGCTATGCCGGAAGCAAGAATCGATGAAGAAGGAATACTTGAGTCAACTCCGGATTTTGTGTTCCTAATGACCCACGATTTAAAGTATAAAATCATGATGGGGCGCACAACGATACCGTTTTGCAATCCATCCTAGGAGTACCAAAATGTATCATGATCTTTGACATACATTTTGGTGGGGCAATATGAAGAGGGAGATATCACTGTTTATCTCAAGGTGTTTAACCTGTCAATGAGTCAAGGCGGAAAATCAAGTACCAAAAGGTCCATTGCAACCACTTGAAATTCCAGAATGGAAGTGGGAGCAGATTACCATGGATTTCGTTACACGTCTTCCCAAGGTTTCTCAGGGTATAGATGCAATTTGGGTCATTGTTGATAGATTGACCAATTCTGATCATTTCTTACATATACGAGAAACTTTTACACTTGAATGTCTTTCTCGTATGTACATAAATGAGGTTGTAAGATTGCATGGTTTCTGATCGAGGCCCAAGATTCACTTCACGATTTTGGGTTAGTTTGCAAAAAGCTATGGGCACGAATTTACGATTTAGTTCGGCATATCATCCTCAGACGGACGGACAATCAGAGAGGACTATTCAAACTCTTGAAGATTTATTAAGACTCTGTGTCCTTGACTTCAAGGGAAGTTGGGAAAAGTTCTTACCATTGGTGGAGTTTTCCTACAACAATAGTTATCAAGCAAGTATTGGCATGGCTCCATTCGAAGCGTTGTATGGAAGAAAGTGTCGTTCTCCAGTATGCTGGGATGAGGTGGGTGAAGCAACGTTGTTGGGATCAGAGTTAGTATGTATGACTACGAAAAAGATACAAACGATCCGACAACGTATAAAAATCTCACAAGACCGACAAAAGAGTTATGCTGATCTTCATCGAAAGGACGTGGAATTCGATATTGGAGATCATGTGTTGTTACGTATTGCTCAATGGAAAGGAGTTACGAGATTTGGAAAGAGAGGAAAGCTCAATCCTCGATTCATTGGCCCATTTTTAATCCTTGATCGAGTAGGGACTGTAGCCTATAGACTCACTTTACCGACAAGTATGTCTCGTGTTCATAAAGTTTTTCATATATCCATGTTACGTAAATATGTGAAAGACCCGAACTACATTATTGAGTTAGAACCGGACGAAATAGCGAAAGATTTAACATATGAAGAGGTTCCTGTTCAAATCTTGGATAAGAAGGAACATATTCTACGCTCCAAGGTTATACCTCAAGTCAAAGTTTTATGGAGGAACCACGATGTTGAGGAAATGACCTGGGAGTTAGAATCTGAAATGAAATCAAGGTATTCTTACCTCTTCGACATACCAGGTACATACCCTAATTTCAAGGGCAAAATTTCATAAGAAGGGGAGATTGTAAGACCCCAACTTTTATGAATAAAGATGAATTTTCTATAATTATCTTTTTTGAATGAATTTGATATAATGTTATAGTTGTGGGTAATATTTATAAATTTTGCAAAGTACACAAGTTGTTTATAATATTTGATTGGTCGGGGAATATTTGTTTTAGCAGGGAATATTTGTACGATGACACAATTATTGGTGGACCCCACAACGGAATTATTGTCGGATTGAAAAAATGACAAAAAAAATATTTTATGAAAATAACGGCGGAAGTTTTACCGTTAACTGTTGAAACACCCAGTGTTAAAAGTACAGGAATACGCGTGGTTTTATAGTAGCACATGGTATTGATTATTGATGCTTACGTGAGAAGTCACTCAGTTTTGTTCAATTATTGTTTCAGTAATTGTTGCATAGTATCTCACGTTAATTGATTCAATTATTGTTGATATTTTATAATTGAGATGACGAAGTTATTAATATTATTATTTCCAATATTAACGATGTCTAGAAGTTCTGTCAAGGAGAGGTTTGGTCACCTAATTACGCGCCAATAGGGAGAAATCCTTATTGAAAAGCCCCCTCTTTCCTGGGAACGACCTGGTCGATTAATAGTGTGAATAATAATAACAATGATGAAGTTTTGTTTTATTAGTATTATTAATGTAATAAAACAGAAAAGCTTTTTATATAAAACAGAATACTTTTATAAAGTTATTCGTTTTATTAGGCTAATAGTAAAATTTTTTATATAAAACAAAATACTTTTATAAAGTTATTCTTTTTATTAGACAATAATTTGAATATATTATATTTTATTATGCATAGTGTTTGCATAGTAAAATCTTTTTAAAAGTTATTCGTTTTATTAGATTATAAATTGAATATATTATATTTTATTGTAAACCAACTGGATAGTCCATTTAAAGTAAATAGATCCGGACCGTTCATAGATTGATTCTTTATTCGATCCATTCTTCTATAAATGAAGCTCATTCCTTCATTATTTCTTACAAATTCTTTGAAACTCTGAGAGAAAGCGTAGAGAGAATTATTCTTCTATCTTGAAGCGTATTTCTTTAGCATTTAAGAAAGCTTTGGCGTAGTACGTTTCTTCAAGTATATATCCCCGCCTACCGTTTGAGTACTCTTCTTTATAAGGTAAGGGTATTATTTTTTTCATATTTATGAAGAGAACTTCATTATTCCATTCTTTATTATTCATTGGAATAACTTGTTTATGCGGGCTACCCCATACTTGGTTAAATTCTTCTATTATTCCATTATTTATTATTCGCTTTGGAATAACACGTCTCATCAAGTACCGCATGCATGGTGATTTCATTGTTATTCCATTCTTTATTATTACGTTGGAATATCACATTTTGTGGCAGTACACGCCTTGACACGGTTCCGTTATTTATTATTACATTGGAATAACTTTTACATAAGCACCGCATGCATGCGTGATGATTTCTTTTGTTATTTCATTCTTTATTATACTCAGTTGGTTAAAGTTTTGACTTCTATACTCCATGAAATTGGTGGAATATCCTTGATAATTGCGCTTCATCCAGTTTCTTTTCGTGGAAATATTCTTCTAAGCATTCTTAAATTTTACTCTACAAAGAAGTATCATGTTGACAATTCGGACGTTATTAGTTCCTGAATAAATTAATTCTTGAACTTGTTTTATTGAATTCTTATAACATTGTCATCATTCTCATATTTATATTATGTTGAAAGTCATCTGTGGCCTGTAGTGCATAGATGGACTTGGTATGATTATGACCAGGGATTATTCGGTGTAATCATGACCGTAATGTTACAAATGATGTGGTAAAAGTCCTCGTTGTCCGTAGTGCATTGATGGGACAATTGTTGGCATGATCATGACCATTGATGATTACATGAATATCCTTGGCCCGTAGTGCATAGATAATTTATGGTTGTGATACTTATGAATATCCTTGGCCGTAGTGAAGGTATGATGTGGATTATTTATTAAGCTGAGTCCCAGCGATACAAGTGATGAAAAACCTTTTAAATCATAAAAGATAGTAGATTTTATTCTCTACTTGACTCTTTTAATGGATTCAGATTCATTATGATTAAACTTGATGTCTATTGTATTTTATCGGTTTAACTTATTTGTTGAATACTAATGATAATTTATTCGCATTATCTTAGTCATAATATTTCTTACTAGGCTAGTTGAGCTCACCCTTTCTTTCACGTTTCTCTCTTGAGGAAATGAGAAGCGTGGCGGGACTAATCGGGGAATGGAGTGATGATGGTCTAGATGATAGTATTAGTAGTCCTCACTATTATGTTAAATAGTGTGATAATAAATTTAATGAAGACTTATTCTGAGAGTGGATATTGTCTTGAAGACAATATTTGTATTAAAACTCACAGCTCTCTTGTTGTATATTTAAGATTGTATTTGTATTCTGTACCATATATTTGGCGACTCAGAATAGGTGATGTATACCTATTTTGGTGGCGTCACAAGTAGTCTGAGAATGAAGAAGACAGAGCCACCATCTCTCAGCTGCTTAAGAATAGAAAACGCAGCCACAAAATAAAGAAGTCTTCACTCCATTCGATCGTAGAGTCACTACAAATCATAGAGTCCAGACTTATCATCACTCCAGAAGATGATGCTGCAATAAAGTCTCAGCCTGAACCTACCGTAAGAACTGAATCTAAAGAAAGCACCAAGGCTGCTGAAGCTCAACCCAGAAAAATAAGAAGAAAACTTGTCAAGAAATATGTTCTTGAAAATTAGAAAGTCTTGAAGGAAGAAGAAAGGAAAATAGCTACAGAAAAAGAGCTTCCTGAAATTCCTACACTAAGGAATGCTCCAGCTGAGGGGGAGTTGCCTAAAGTTCAAATAAATGATCAGATTGAGAGGGAGTCTCTCGAAGTTCCTATGCAAGAAAAAGCTACAGCTGAGGGGGAGATACAAGAGGATAGGGAGATCGAGGGAACAAAAGCTATGGAGGTAGAAAAGGGTGAAGATCAGACAAGGAATGAGGAGATGTTTGAAGTGGTGGAAATTTCAAATGAAGAAGACGAAGATCGAGAAGAAGAAGAGGAAGATGAAGTTGAGATTATAGTAGTGGCTTGGGATGGATACAGGAGAGCCAACTATAATCAACTGTTCTCCTACTTACCTATGATGCCCTATCACAGAGCCAAAATTCTCAACTCTCGGGATCACATGTTCTGGACATTTAAAGCTTATCCAGCAATCTCAGTGCTTGCCTATGGATTCCATGACAACCTCACATTTGCTCAGAAGCTAATTACAAATAATCCCTCTTCAAAAACTGGGTGTGAGGTACAATCAATTCCCCTATCTTTTAGAGTAAGTCACTCTCCTCCATCAAACTTCAACCAATTCTACGAATTGCCAAGATGGTTAGTGTAGACACTCGAAATTTTGCATTCTTGTTACTAACATTACATGAGGGCAAAATCGTCTTTCAGAGATAACCCTGGAGGACAAGACAGTTCCAGTTTCGGAAATACCACCAGAGACGCCTTTTCCATCTTGGAGATAACCCCGAGATATTCAATCCTGAAAACAATACTGGGAGTTTCATTCTCAACCTCAGAGATAACCCCGAGAAGTGTAGTTGCAGTTCTGGAGATAACCCTAGAAAAGCTCGTTTCAACCCGTAGCAATCAGCTTCAACCTCAGAGATAACCCCGAGGCACTTAGTCCCAAACCCGAAGATAACCCTGGGAGGTCAGGCACACCTCAGAGACAACCCTGAGGACATCCAGTACTTGCAGCAGCCCGTTCTCAAAGATAACCCTGAGCAACGACTGCTTTATAAGCCCAAACTGGAGATAACCCCGGTGAGGGGAAAAATCATCATTTTGCCACCTCGATCCCACATGTGCGCCATCTCAACACATTTCAACATACATTCTACATAGCAGTGTCCTACAAGAACCAAATAGCTGTAATCCCGAGTGACTACTACCCAAGATAGAACACCTGATGGAATTTGAAGCTTGAAGACCAAGGGCATGGTCCCATCTTCTTGACTTCTTACAACCTCTAATCCCATGTCATTTGTGTATCTCTCGACAATAGCACTCCGTAAAAGGTCTTATACACCTCAATCGGAGGCCCGGATTGAAGTTCCGAAAGTTCGAGTGGACATCACGTTGCACGCGTGCACGTACTTCAAGACGACAAGACCAAGAAGCCGGGGGGGCACCAGGCAACCGTGAAAGTGCATCTGCTGCGCTGCCACAGTACACTGCTGGCTCCCCCTCAATAAATAGAGGGCTTAGGGTGGCCATTTTGTAAGAGAAAATGGTGAGGAAGCCCTATCCAATTTGCTCTGTACACACTATAAACTGAGTGCTTTCTCATTTTAAACACTTGTGAGCTCATATATTGCTATATTTTTACCGGTGGGAACCGAGTTTTCATCCATTTAAAGCTATAGAAGTCTTCTTTGGTAGTCCACTGTAAGCCTTCTTACACCTTTTAAAGCCTTTTCTCCACATCTTGCACACACCGTTCTTCACGTTGAGAGTCGTGTTGCGTGTGTATGCCCGTACTTTGGTCCGTTGCTTTTATTTCCTTTTGTATATATATATATATATATATATATATATTTATATATGGACTAACATTATCGAGTTATGCCTCGATTGAGTTTGGACTCACGTCCAGAGCGTTTATTGCTTTTATATATATACTTATATATAAATTGTGGTCGAACTTTGTTCGATGAGCCTGGATTTTATATTCGGAGCGTTTATCGCTTTTATATATATATATATACATATATATAAACTGTTGTCAGACTCTGTTTGATGAGCCTGAATTTTATATCCGGAGCGTTTACTGCTTATATATATATATAAATACTTATATATATATTATACCCATCAAACTCTATTTGATTGAGCCTGGATATAATATCCGGTGCATTTACCGCTTATATATATATATTTACATTTCTGTTAGGCTTGGAGTTTACTTCGTGGCCTTTTACTACTTTATTTACATTTCATCCCGCCTGGAGCTTACTTCGTGGCGATTGATCATATTTACTGCTTTATTTACATTTCCAATCCCCCATGGAGGTGCTTCGTGGTGGTTGATCGTGTCTCTATATATATATTTTCCTCTTTTATATTTACATTTTCACTCCCCCATGAAGTTAAGCTTGGTGGGTGGTTGATATATATATATATATATATATATATATATATATATATATTTATAGCTTTTATATATTTATCTGCTTACAACTTTCATATAAACTGCTACATCATGTGAGCCTAGGAATCATGTGATCACAAATTCAGTCTCCTGAATCTAGATTCGGTTCCTGTGATGGACATTTTCGGCTGTAAATAGCTTGTACATTATTCACGGTGTCTGAATTTCGTTAAATGGCTCTCATGCCCACAAGGAGTTCGCCACTGCTATATATATTATTTTCTCGAAGATGCTTCGCATCTCAAAAATAAAAGCAATCAAGCTGAACATTTAATAAAATAGAAGTATCAAAGGCCTTAATTACTATTGAGCATAAAGGTTTGAAAAACCTCTTTTACAAAACTTCACTGATATATCTTGTTAAAACTGAATTTTTACACAAATTCAAACATTTTGTACGTAAGTGCGAACGAGGCATAACACTACTTCCAAATAATTGCACATTAACCCATACACACACACACACACACACACATTTATATAGCAGTTTAATTGAAAAATGGCGGTCACCGTGGTAACACGGATGTCGGGGGGTGCCTAACACCTTCCCTCCGCATAAGCAAGTCCCCGGACCCTAATGAATCTCGGTTTCACAGACCAGTTTAGAAGTGTTACATCATGTGATTAATGTGCAAACCTTTTCTCGGTTGAGTTGGTGCAACCATTTAAAAATACCAACTGGCGACTCTTACAGTCCAATCGTTGACATATAAATGTCGGACCTTTTCACAACTTGTTTTTTCAAGTAAATCTCACCTAACATGAGAACACCAAAAGACAAGAACATAAAAGGGACAGTAAAAATCCCGACGTCGACAGGTGGCGACTCTGCTGGGGATGCCAGTAAGAGGACTTAAGCTGCTACTACAAACTTTTCAAAAACTGTTATATGCTTGTGTGTGGATGTTGCATTTATATTTTTGATGAATGTGTACGAGTGCATTTACTTAATGCACTTAATGCTTTACACTATATCTGCATACGATATTAGTGCTTTGCATATGTCATCATTCCCATAACTGTGAAACACGTTGCATGTGAATGTATGTTGTGTGGTTCCTCCACCAGGAGGCTATATTGTCGGTGTTTGATTATTGGACTCGTAGGGAGACTAATTCCAACGAGGCTCAGGAAAGGCACCACCTAGATTCACTCCAGTTGAAAGACCGGATTAACTTTCCGTCAAGTAAATTGCGATGATCTGGGAACCTTCATGCCAAAAAGCTGTGAGAGTAACCTAAGATAGGTCAGCCTCTGATAAACCAAACGCGGAGGAAAGTTTCTTCATGCTTTCCATTTTCAATTACATGTAAAGACAATTACTTGTAATTTCATTCCATGTCAATCTCTATGTAATGGAAAATATGAAGAATATGTGTACATGCATATTAGAGGTTACCATGCTATCTTACAAACAACTGACATCCGTTTTGCAGGATAATACTCCTAAAAAGGGACAAATTAGGATATCATGTTAACATTGATATATTCCCTAAGACTAAATTACATAAGTTTTTGTAGGGAAACAATTGGGCCTGTTACCCATTCAAAGTCCAAGAAGGCCACGAGCTTACAACCAATTATATCTTCATCTGATCAAACTAATCCTGCTCATGTCTCTCGTGAGGAGTTTGACGGATTAAGCAAACAAATTACAGATTTGGCTGTTCTACTTAAAGAACTACTCGAATCTACTCAGGGTCTACGCATACCCGTACATACAGAATCCTCTGCTAATGGAGGAACACAGGGTGCGGATCAAGCAAATCCAATACCTGAGCTTTAGTTGATAAGTCCAGCAAAATTCTTGAAAACACCCATCTCAAAGAAGATCTAGATACCAATGATATCAGGAAAAAAGTCCTTCAAATAGAAGAGACCATTCAGTCTATAAAAGGGATTGGAGCACATGGGAGTGTCTCATATGCCGACCACTGTATATTCTCTGGTGTTCATTATCTAGAGAAGTTCAAAACTCCTGACTTTGAAAAGTATGATGGGTTGGGAGATCATTACACACATTTGAAGGTATTCATTGGAGAACTCAGATCTTATGTTGAGGATGAGAAACTTAGAATGCAGATGTTCTAAAAGAGTCTAACTAGAGAAGCCCGATCATGGTATACCAGATTAGACAATTCTAAGATCCATAGCTGGGAAGAGCTAGCTCATGCCTTCCTCGGTCGATCTGAGTTCCGGTCTCGAGATGGCTCTGGTGGGTACCAAATTACCAAGGTCAAGAAATAGTCTAATGAGTCTTTCAGAGAGTATGCTCAAAGGTGGAGGCGCCTTGTTGCTCAAGTTATTCCTTCTATGATGGAATCAGAAATGGTGATGACCTTCATAGACATACAAGAAGCTCCCTTCTATGAGAGAGTTTTAGCTGGCATTGGTAAACCATTTTCTGAAATGATCAAACAACGAGAGATGGGTGAGATGGGATTGAAGTCAGGAGATATCCAAGACCTAGCTGCTCTAAAAGCTGTTGCTGAGCACATCCAGTACGGAACTTATGGAAATAACCCCCGGAGGGTCCATAAAAAGAAAGAGGAGGATGTTTCCTTGATACTATAAGGTCAGAAAGGCAGTTAGAATATGCCTATCCAGAGGAAAAATTACTCCCCTTTTCAAGCACAATCTTCAAGCCCTACATTGCCAAAGGCTAGAGAAGTCAGACGCAATCGAGTGTTCACACCCCTAGGGGATTCACTCGAGAATGTTCTCAATCTTTTGACCACTCAGAAGAAAATAACACATCTTCTTCCACCAGCCAACCCGAATGGGAAGGGTTTCAATGCTACACGGAAGTGTGCTTATCATGTCGGGGCACCGAGACATGATACTTAGGATTGCTGGGCCTTGAAACACAAGATCCAAGATTTAATCGACAACGGGGAGATTATGGTGACTAAAACCGACCAACCTCATGTGCAAGACAACCCTCTTCCTCAACACAAAGAAGAAGAGGTTAATATGATTAATTGGAGCAGTGGACAGAGTTCCAATTATGTTGTTGAATCTTCCCAAACCAGCAAGGACGGTGCTGACAAATGGGATTACACACAGTTCTAATTTGTGATGGAACAAAAGATGAAAGCTCTTTGTAAGCAAGTAAACCAATCGGCAGAACTAATGATCCATCAACACCAAGTCACACGCCAATTAGTCAGTCAGGAGCATGCCAGTCTCCTTCTTTTTGTTATGAATACTCCATCATTTCCTTCATAAAGTGAAACACTAGAGGATAAAGTTGCAAAAAGAGTAAGTGCCAAAGCCCGTTGGGATTTTGCCAATAAAAAGGAATTTACACACCTGGGCTAACCTATAGAAGAGATATTTCATATGCTGATCAATGAAGGAAGAATTACATCCTTTCTACCTCTAATTAATCCTCGGTTAAGATGGTTCAATTCTAATGGAGTATGCCAGTATCACTCCCACTCTTGCGGTCACAACACAAAAGAATGCTGGGTAATTCGCCATCTCATTCAGCATTTAATTAACAGCGGTGTCCTGTAGATGGTAGATGACGACACTTTGTTACTCGAGAGTGGGAACACATGTCCTACAAAATAGAAGGACGACGTAGCAGTTAAATCCATTGAGGATGATTTGTCTACCAGACCACTCATAATACAAATAATTCAACTCAAGGGTGTTGACAATCCTGTGAAAGTGGCTGCACTAGAGCCAATTCTCTTGCCATTTAGGCCATAGTATCCTATTGTCAGCCTGAAAAAAGTTCCGTATAATTATGGAGAGGCTGAAGGATCTATATCACACACAACTGCTGCAGTGTCGAAGGAGAATCCAGTGTATCTTCCCCACCGGGTGATGAAGCCTATCATCAAATCAAAGGGGAAAGTTCCCATGGATAAAATTGAATAGTTCCTTTGTACTATGGGCCATAATGAAGCCATGGTGGTTTTAAGCTTGAGAGAAGCTCCACAACAAATTTCCATACTAGACTTGGTTTTCTCTTCCGAAGATCACATGAGGATCTTGCTAAGGGTCTTAGAAGAAGCCCATTTGCCAAAATCAGTGGATGTGGAAAAATTCCAACATCTGGTTGATCACATTTTTAACAACAATGTGATATCTTTCACTGATGATGACATACCTCCTGAAGGGACTGGTCACTGCAAGCCGTTGCACATAGCGGTGCTATCCTCCGGATATATGGTGGGAGGAGTTCTGATAGATGGTGGGTCATCTTTGAATATCTGCCCTTATGCCACCTTGAAGAAGATGAATATCAACCCCAAGAAAATCAAAAGCAGCCATACGGTTATTAAAGCTTTTGATGGATCCCGACGAAATAATTTTGGGGAAATTGAGCTACCTGTGGAAATTGGTCCACATACATTCAGTGTATCCTTTCATGTGTTCAAAATCGCCACAGGATACAACCTGCTTTTGGGAAGACTGTGGATTCATATGGCTGGAGTCGTCCCTTCCACCCTTCATCAGCAACTCAAGTACATTATCAATAATAGCCTAATCACTATTAATGTTGAACTAGAATGTCTTGAACAAGGTGCCATACCACTCATCAGCTTCAACACAAAAGTTAAGTCGGTTAGTTTCCATGCTCTAGAGGTGAGCAACACTCACTACCATCCCATTGAGGCACCACCTCTCACGCCCAAGATTTCTGCCGAGGTAATGTTGGCCACTCAAGAGATGATGTCATTGGGTCATTAACCTGGACAAGGGTTGGGAAAGATCATCAGGGCATTAAGCGTCCAATTCAAGTTCCCAGTCAAATAGGGACAACTGCATTAGGCTATTCTGCTAGCTCCAGTCATAGGAATCCTCACAAACACAAATAGATTCCTTCATCTTCAGCCACACGACGATTATCTCCACCTACAGATCCTGAGCCTATATAGTCTCCGGTAAAGGTTCCTGCCCATGTTATGGCTATGCTATTTCCCAAACCGATACCGGTTAAAGAAAAAGAGGTCCAGATTCTTGATCCTGAAGTGGAAGAAAAGGAACGGAGATGTAAACAAGACATCGCCAGGAGTTTGTCTCACTTATGCATCCTTTTACATGATGAACACACAAATAAATACACTTCAAAAGATGATTGTCCCAACATTATGGTCATTATTCGGGAGAAGGAGGATGATGATAGCCACTTCATCACTGCCGTCCATCAGAAGTTCACCCTTGACAATTGGAGCAACACTCCTTGCATTTGTCGCCAAGGGTAAAAAGGGCAGAAACCCCCTCTACCTTATAGATAGCTTTAACTGCTTACTTTACTGTACAATATTAACAATTATTTTATAAGTACATGCTAACACTTTGTATGATTGAACTATTTTATATATTAAGTGAAAGCATATTTTGTTTCAGGACTCTGAACTTAGATGTGCCTATACTTGCTGATGAGGTGCCTTTTCTCCACAAGGACTGCAACTTTGATGAAAAGTTGAACTCAGACTTGATGGAAATACAAGAGGACATTGAGATACCTTAGGAGATCAAGGAATGGGTCGAGGATAAACCCAAACCAAATCTTGATCAAATCACCTCATTTAACCTCGGAACCTTAGAAAACTCTAAGCTAATCCAAATTGGTACAGACCTCACTCCAAACCAAAGGAATGACATGGTTGCATTATTAACCCAATTCCAGGATGTGTTTGCATGGTCTCACAAAGACATGGTGGGTTTGTCCACTGATATTGTCATCCATCATCTTCCCATTAAAGAGCGATTCAAGCCAGTCAGGCAGAAGCTCAGGCGATTAAAACCTGAGTGGAGTTTAAAGGTTAAAGAAGAAATTATGAAATAATTTCAAGTCGACATCATCATGGTGTCCATATACACTGAATGGCTATCCAACATAGTCCCCGTGCCTAAACCGGGAGGAAAGGTGCGAGTTTGCGAGGATTACCGGGATCTGAATAAAGCTTGCCTTAAAGATAGTTTTTTCGTGCCTTTTATCCACATACTCATTGACAATACTGCTCAATACGACATGTACTCCTTTGCTAATTATTTTGCAAGGTACCATCAAATTATGGTTGTTGAAGAGGATCGTGAAAAAACTGCATTCATCACGCCTTGGGGAACCTTTTGCTATAGACGGCTGTCATTCGACCTCATCAATGTCGGACCTACCTACCAGCGGGCCATGATGGCTCTTTTCCATGACTTGATGCATAAAGAGATAGAGATCTACGTGGATGACATCATTGTCAAATCCCAAAGGGAAGAAGACCACAAAGAACATCTCTAAAAGCTCTTCAACAGGTTGCGTTAGTACAACTTAAAGTTGAATCCAGCCAAGTGCGCCTTTGGCGTTAAATCAGGCAAGTTGCTAGGTTTCCTAGTCAGCCACAAAGGGATTGAACTGGATCCCACCAAAATCCTGGCCATCACGGAAATGTCCATTCCTCAGACAGAGAAGGAAATACGGGGATTTTTGGGAAGGATCAACTTCATTAGCAGGTTTATTTCCCAACTCACAGCAACCCGTGAGCCTATCTTCAAGTTGTTAAGGAAGAACTCCTCAATAAAATGGAACGATGAGTGTCAAAAAGCCTTCCTTACAATCAAAGAACAGTTGGTCAACGCTCCTGTCTTGGTACCACCCAGGGATGATGTTCCCCTGTTCATGTACCCGTCCATTAATGACAATGCCATGGGTTGCATGCTGGGACAAAAAGACGATAGAGGCCAAGAGCGAGCTATCTACTACCTTAGCAAAAGATTCAGCAGCAGTGAACACAAGTACACTCTGATTGAGAAGACTTGTTGTACTTTAGCATGGGCTTCCATGAGGTTACAGCATTACCTCCATGGTCACACAACCCATCTCATATCCTGCGTGGATCCTCTCAAGTACATGTTCAGCAAACCCATGATAAATTATCGGCTGTCCAGATGGTAGTTAATCCTACAGCAACTTGACATCGTATACGTGACACAAAAGTCCATTAAAGGTCAAGGAATTATGGATCAGCTGGCTGCCGCACCTTCAGGGGTTTTCAAACCCTTAGAAATATACTTCCCCGATGAAGGGGTAATGACAGTTCAGCAACACCATCAGTGTAAGACCCCGAATTTTATGAAATAAAAGTATTCAATTTTCCTATAATTATTATTCTATTTTGTAAATGGTTAAATTGATAAAAGGTAGTTAAGGGTGATATTTGAAAATTTTGCAAAGAAAGCAAGTTGATATAAAATATTAGTTGTGTCGGGGAATATTCCTTTTAACAGGGAATATTTGTACGACGGCGGCACAATCAATTGTGGGACCCACAACGGAAGTATTGTCGTATTTAGAAAGCGACATAATTATCTTTTATAAAAATAACGGCAAAAAGTTTTACCGTTAAATTGTTGAACTACCCGGTAGTAAAGAAATGCGATGTCTGGCGTGGTTGCGTAGTAGCAGCACGGTATTGATTATTGATGCTTACGTAAGAAGTCACTCGGTTATACTCAATTATTACTACGATAATTCTTTGCATAAAATCTCTCATATTATTGATTCAATTATTGTCACAGTATCATCTGTATAATATTTATTATTATTAAATCAATAATTGAGACGATAAAGTTATTCATATTATTATTATTTGCAATATTGACGATGTCTAGAAGTTCTATCAAGGAGAGGTTTGGTCACCTAATTGCGCGCCAATAAGGAAAAATTCTTATCGGAAAGCCCCCTCTTTCCTTGGAATGATCTGGTTGTTAAATATTATGAGTTATAATATTAATGATGAATAAGTTCGTGTTGAATAAAGATGAAATTGATAGTTCCATTGTGTTGGGATTATTAGTGTTAGTGGAAATCGACATCTATTCCAATAATAATTGATGTCTGGAGGTTATATTGACCAATCGGGTAATTAATCGGATAAATGAGCAATTAATTGCTATTAATTCACATGCTTATAACTATGTGTTCACATGTGTGTACTATTGATTCACATGTATGTACTATTAGGGGAGGTGGTGCAAGATTGATAATACTTGCATGACTAAATTAAAAATGAAGGTATAGATGAAGGAACTATACTATAATTATTTTTTTTCACATGTATAGAACTATTGAGTCTCATGATTGTACTATTGATTCACATGATATACTATTAGGAGAGGTGGTGCAAGTTTGATAATACTTGCAGGACTAAATAAAAAATAAAGGAAAAGTTGAAGGTATTATACTGTAATATTTTGAGCCCCAAAACGTGCAATTATCGAAACTATATTTTCCTATAAATAGAAGTTCATTCTTCCTTCATTCTCACCAATTCACTAAGACTCACAAGAGCAATTTAGAGAGAGAAGTTATAGAGAGAGAAGCTATAAAATGAAAGAAGAAGAGAAGTCTGTTACTTCACTATTCCAGTATGCAGTCTTCTTCTGAGGTAAGGGGTATTATTTATTTCATATTTTGAAGAGATATTATTTTTCGTATTCGTATGAATATTATTTTCGTTCAATATTCATAAAGAATATTATATTCGTTCAATATTCGTAGGAATATCATCTTCGTTATTTTCGTTCAACAGTTGGAAGGGATGTTATTTTTGTTCAATATTCGCTTGAAATAATATTTTTTCCCATACTCTATAGTATGTAAGTAATATTATTTCGTTTCAGATTTTGAATTCTATACTCATTTTTGTTAAAGTTTTGGCTTCTATACTCCATGAAATTAGTTGAATATCATTGAAATTTGCGTTTTATCCAGTTTCGTTTCACAAGGATATTTTTGAACATTCTTGTTAAATTTTAAGCTTTTCTTGCCAGAGTACTGTCTATGAGTACTATTCATTTATACGATACTATTCACAAAAGTACTATTCATGGGTACTATTCACAAAGTACTATTCATAAAGTACTATTCACAAAGTACTATTCACGAAGTACTATTCACAAGTACTATTCACAAAGTACTATTCATGGAGTACTATCCCAAAGTACTATTCACGGGGTACTATTCACCTAGGTACTATTCACTTAGAGTACTATTTATGACAAAAAAATGATTTATTTTCGGTTCAAATCATTTTTGATACAATATCATTCTTGAATTTTACTCCACAAAGCAGTATCATGTTGATAATTTGGATATTTTTAAACTCTGGATAAATTTAAAGTCTTTAATATTTATCCTTGATTTCGTTTAATTAATGCTTATATCATTGTCATCATCCTCATGCTTATATTGTGATGAAAGTCATCTTTGGCTTACATGCATAGATGGACTGTTGATTGATATGATTATGACTAGGGATCATTCGGTATAATTATGACCCGTAATGTTACAAATGATGTGGTAAAAGTCTTCATTGGCCCGTAGCACGTTGATGGACAGTTGTTGGTATGATTATGACCAGGGATTATTCGGTATAATCATGACCATTGTTGATTACATGAATATCCTTGGCCCATAGTGCAGGGATGATTCGATGATGTGGTTTATTTATTAAGCTGAGTCTCAGCGATAAAGTTGATGAAAAACTTTTTAAATCATAGAAGATAGTAGATATCATGCTCTACTTGGCTCTTCTAATGGATTGCTTATTCCGCTGCAGTTATTGATCTAAAACTTGCTGTCTATTATATTCTATCAGTTGTTATACTATTGAGGGCTAAGGATAATTTATTCTGCATTATCTTAGTCATAATATTTCTTACTGGGCTAGTTGAGCTCACCCTTTTCTTTCATTGTTCTCTTCAGGAAGTAAGAATATAGCTGAGACGAGTTGGGGAATGGAGTGATGGTCTAGGATAAGTGGCTTTAGTAGTCCTCACTATTCTATGAAATAGTGTGATAATACTTGTAATGAGGACTCCAATGAGTGCGGATATTGTCTAGAAGACAATATTCATGTTAAAACTCTCAGCTTATGTTTTGTCATATTTTACCCGACAGTTGTATTATAGAAGTTTGTATTTGATTTCTGTACCATGTATTTAGCGACTCAAGATGGGTGATGTATACCTATTTTGGGGGCGTCACAATCAGTACAATACACACCAATCATGGAAAATGTATTTTGATGGAGCTGTTAACATGAAAGGTTCTGGAGTTGGAGCAGTTCTAGTATCCCAGATGCGGGGAAGCGATATCCGTCAGTCATCAAATTATAGCTTGTCAGCACCAACAACACAGCTGAGTATGAAGGCTATATTATGGGACTCAAACTTGCCCAATCAATGGGTATCAGGCGATTAACTATCTTTGGAGATTCAGAATTTGTGATCAGACAAACCACAGGAATCTATCACACCAAAGAGCTACATTTACTGCCTTACCATCGGCAAGTTTTACAGATGGCTTCGGAGTTTGAAGAAGTAACCTTCCTCCACATTCCTCGGAATAGGAATGATTTTGCTGATGTGCTAGCAACTTTGGCCTCCTTGATCAACATACCTGACAAGGAAAACATGCCAAGCATCCCATTTGTCCTACAAAAGACTCCAACCTATGGGAATTACATTGGAGAAGTATCGGATGAGCTACCTCCCATCTAACACCCTTGGTATAAGTACATCAAGGAGTACTTGCGAGAAGGATCTACTCCCGCTGAGGCAAGCCCGACTGAGAGAAGGCGGATCCATCGACTGGCTTTGAAATTCTACCTGAGCGGAGATGCACTCTACAAAAGAGATGCAGGACTAGGTCTCCTCAGATGTCTAGACAAAGACCAAGCACAGAGGCTCATGGATGAAATCCATGGTGGAGTATGTGGCCCATACATGAGCGGCCCCCTACTTGTTAAAAAGATCCTCAGAATAGGGCATTACTAGCTCTCGCTTAAGGCTGACTATGATGATCACGTCAAGAGATGTTATCAATGCCAAATTCATGGGAATGCTATCCACGCCCCTCCAAGGGAGCTCCACAATATGAGTTCACCTTGGCCCTTCTCAATGTGGGGAATGGACGTGATCGAACCCATCGAGCCCAAAGCCAGTAATAGGCATCGATTTATCTTCATCATGATCGACTACTTCACCAAATGGGTAGAAGCAGCCTCCTTCCCTAGGGTTACCAAAGAAGTTATCATTACTTTCATCAGAATTAATGTCATTTGTTAGTATGGACAACCAAAGATAATTGTGTCAAACAATGCTAAGAAGCTCAACAACAAAATGATGGAGGAGTTGTGCAGTAAATTCCACATCAAACACCTTAACTCCGTCATCTACCGTCCAAAGATGAATGGTGCTGTTGAAGTGGCTAATAAGAACATCAAGAAGATCATGCAAAAGATGTCCGCCAATCACAAAGGATGGCATGACCTATTGCCTCTGACTCTATTAGTCTACAGAACTTCAATGCGTACTTCCACTGGGGAAACCCCCCTACTCATTGACCTATAGGATGGAAGCAGTACTCCCCATAGAGATGGAAATGGAATCCCTCAGAGTGTTGATAGATGCTTAGCTGCATGAAGACCAATGATTACAAGACAGGTATCACCAATTGTCTCTAATAGACGAAAGGCGAAGTGATGCTATCTTCTATGGTCAGTTATACCAACAAAGGATCGCCAGATCCTACAGCAAAAAAGTTCGGCTACGGCAGTTTAAATAACATGACTTACTTTTGAAGAAGATCATTGACAACCAAGATCAGTCTAAGGGGGAATTCGCTCCAAACTGGGAAGGCCCGTTTATTGTCAAGGAGGTATTGACAGGAGGTGCTCTCAGATTATAGGAAATGGACGGAGATGAATTTCCATAGCTCATCAACTTAGACACTGTGAAATGGTACTATGTCTGAAGTTACCATCAAGCAAACATATTGGTTGTGGATAACCAGATCACTAGTCACTTCAGGTTTTCTAACCCTTTTCTACATACAACCCTTTCTTCATACCCATCTGCCCCATCAGGGAAACACACTGTTCAAGCTAGCAGCCTGGTTTTTCAGATCATTAGATCTTTCACTCCACTTTGTTTCATACCCGCAGGTTATCCCACCAGGGATTGAACCTTTCACACCCACAGTTTTGTCCCACCAGGGATAAAACTTTTCACACCAGCAGTTTTGTCCCACTACGGATAAGACTTTTCACACCTATAGTTTATCCTGAACATGGGATTAAACTTTTCCTCCGTAGTTTATCTTGAACATGGTATCAAAATTTTTCGGCTGCAAATTATCCTAAACATGGGGCGAACTACGTCGACTTGATCTCTCCGATACCTAGGAGTACGTAGGCAACCATTTTATATGGTCCAGTCGCAATGAAAAAAAAAATAACAAAAACATTTCTACGCCCTTCTATACAAACAAAAAATAACAAAAACATTCCTACACTTTCTACCCCTTCACATACAACATTGAACCTCTTACATCGGGTTCGAACTACGCAGACCTGATCTCCTCTTCAATAGGAGTACGTAGGCAGCCATTTATGGTTCAGTCTTACCTCTACCAAAATAAATACTTGTCAGCGGTACTGGGATCAAACTTCAATCCACCACATTTGATCGACTTTAGACCAAAGGGATGGAACTACCTGGCCTCCCTATAAATAGGAGAGTTGGCGACCATCTAAGCTGCGGTTGATTCCTCGAAAAGCAACAACAATCCATAAGAGATGGAACTATTTGGGATCTCCTCTTCAATAGAAGTACCGACAACCATCTGTGCTGTGGTGAATCTCAGAGAGGAAAAGTCACATTCCTCTCTACCTCTACATACAGAAACCAGTCCTAAGACACCAAAGAGGGTAGGGATACACACAGATAACCAATCCATTCTGAAAGATCCCGCGGCATCTCAATGTCCACCCATCAAGGATGATTTCAGAATACATCAAGATCACAAGCCATGAAGAAACATGCAAATATCAAGCAAGTAGCAAGGCACAACTAAAAGGGAAGTGAATCAAAATATATTTCCCTGCCATATATAATGTTGTTTGATATATACAATATGTGCTGTACATGACAAAATGGCTAAGTTAGCCTGTGCATAAAAATACAAGTCTATCTACAATCCTGTTGATATACGAACTATCAAGTCCAACATGATATCTCTCTCCAAAGAAGGAGGCAACGCTGCAAGCTCTTTCCCAAGGGTATCTACACGAGCTAATAGATCCGCAGCCAACTTCATGGTGGCATGATGTCCATCAATATATGCACTCATATCGGCAAGTATACTAGTAGTAAGGGATCTTACTGTAGTACTATCTGTAATGGCTACATCCCAGGCAGATATGGCAGCATCCCGCTCAACAATCAATGCATCTTTAGATGATCTGGTCTCATCCCGCTCAGCAATAGCGGTGTCTCTATGAGCTATAACCTCCTCTCTCTCCAATAGAATGGTATCTCTCCCATCAAGAGCTGTCAACATCAAGGCCCTAGCCTGATCTCTCTCAAAGGTCATCAGATGAAGACTCCACTCTAAATACTGTGCTGAATGCTGGATCATAGTAGCACTCGTACTAGGAGAATCTATAAGAGCTGCTGTTAGCCCAGTGAATAGCTCCTCCTCGGTGGGAAGATCAATGTCCTCTGTGGGCTCCCCATCATCAGAATCAATCTCTGGCATTGTGGGTACTACCACAACCGATGATGTCTCTGTCTCCATCCATACAAAATACTCTGACGAACAACCCTGATGGATAATAGAAAATACAGCTAGCTGACGCTGATCCTAATAGGCATACACCCCGGATCTATCCTCTGCTGACAAGTGGCGAGAAGCCAAGCGTTGACTCAATGCCCCCTCAAAAGGATGGAAGTCCTGGAACTAGTCAAACTGTGACATCACAGCCAGTGGGTGGTAAGTCGTCATGCCCCTCAAACTAGCCAAAGGGAGATAATCCATGCCAGGAGTATGAGTAATGAAGCTGTAGGGCGAACTAAGCCCTGTACATGGCAGAATGTCAAACGGATCTGTGATCCCTGCCAAGAATACCGACCAAGATGTAGCGTCTATACACTCCGTTGGCTGGAAGGAGTAAGACATAGCTATCTCATGGGTAAAACAATACCCGTGCCGTCGAAAAGTACTAATCAGTCTCAGGTGTGACATAAACTACACGTACAACATGACTGAGCTACCTGTGAATACCCCTGCAGGGTAAGTGCTACAATATGTGTCCAATCTCAGCGTCTCTGCTATAATCATCGACACAATGGTGTGACCCTCCTTGAGAGCTCTCACTGCCATAATGACGCCAATGTCCAGCTCATCCATATACCGTGGCATGTATATGTATGACAATACACACATCAACAATATATCTACTCTGGCTAGACTCTAATGATCCTCCGACATGGTAAAATCCCCGGAGTGCCGTGTATAACTATCCTTTGAGCCAAATCTGTCCATTAAAAAATGCTGGGATATCACATGGCTGGATGTAATCTCATTCTGTACGACTCTACGCCTTAGCCCGGTGAGGGTCATAAACTGCCGGCTCATGTCACCAATATCCATCCGCGCGCAAGGTCTATCTAAGGGCAGCGCTGTCAACCGTGCATACTCCTCTAAAGTGGGAGTCAACTCATGGATACCAAATCGAAAGACCTGCCTCTCCGGCATCCAGTGCTCTAGCATACCCACTACAAAGCCTACAGGAACCTGAAACATCAGGAGGGTTATAGAATGCTGCAATAACTAATCTACAGTCACCCTGTCTAGAGGTGACATACTATTGTACCACGATCTCAGACGGGATGCCACCAACACTGGTGGGGTATGATCAATGTGACTAACTATCAAGGAAGACATCTGTGTGGGCTGTATCATAAGACCATCTAGGGATCAATGCTGAATATCTCTAGACATACATACATATGCGTAACATAATACATGCATGATAAACAATAGATGGCAATATGATATAGGGAATAACAGTATATACATTCCTAAGTACATCATCATCTAATACATCTCTGTATAGCTAAAAATATAGGAAAATGGGGCACAGACGCCCAACAACTGACAAAGGCCTATCAAAAGATATAACGAGAATTGGGAACAGCCACCCAGTATATAACAGAGGCCTATCAAAAGATATAACGAGAATACACATCAGAAGAAGATAATGGTGTCAATATCTACATCATCAATCCTATCCACCTGATGTAACTCCTCCCGAGTCACTGGATCTCCATCAACGGGGATATCAGGCCTATACAACGGAGGATCTACATCGACAAAGCCATATGGGTTACCTGAAGGGCCAGCGCCAGAGCTAGAAGGATTAAAAGTATCTGCCTCTGAAGGATCTCTGCTCAAATGCCGGATAAAGAAATGTACCCGGTCCAATTGCCGGGTCAAACTGTTAATCTGTGTCAAATGAGTTGGATCTCTGACACAGGCCATCCAATCTATCATCATCACAGATCCAAGAACTATATCCCCTATAAACTACGTGGCGTGGGTCTGGGCTCTGATGGTACGAGGGGACCACCAATGCTGGAACATCTCCTAAGTATAAGGACCCTCTTACAGTGTAAAACTGTCAACACCCAACAATGGGATATCAGTGATGGGCGACTCTAATACAGGCCAATAATGCCTGCTCTGATAGTACGTTATAAGAATCTCTCCTGTGGTGCTCCTGATAGCACACTTTCCTAAATAAAGCTCTCATCCTCCATTAGTAAAGAGATGAATCCTACGGGTGGATATCACGTACTCAACACCATTCGGGTACCCATCCTCAAACCCAATGGCTAAATGCTCCCCAGAGTAGCGAATCCATGTGATAGCATCAGCTGTCAATAACTCCAACTGTAGACGATAATGGGTGAAACCCTCCGCTATAGGAACCTCCTTCAGTATGAAGTGATGCCATCGCCGTCCTCATGGATAGGTCTCCAAGCCTAGCACACTCACAGGACGCAAACATGGGAGCCTCTTGTAGGCCCAAAACTACCAACACAAAGGCAAACATCTGCTGTCAGTCAACACTCTTAACCTGTACATTGAAAATCAAAAGAGAAATACTCACCAGCAAAAATGGGTAAAATCCTAGCTAAGCCTCCATCAAGCCCTGTGAACGTATGCGCATCCCTTTGAGGAAACAGACGAAGGTGTAGGAGCCCCAATCATACTTTCCAATATGGTCCACATCTCGTGTGGCTCTCACCAAAGCGAATGATACCGTGGAAGAGTTATCTTCTATGAAGTAGTCCCTAATGATTATCAGGAACAATCACTGAAGAATGCGATCCCTGACTCTCACATCATCAGGTGTGGGCTCACTTAACAGCCCACTCATAGCATCTCACTCAAAGGACTGCATCTAACATCTCCGCCCTTAAGCGCCTCGGTTGGGACTCCCAAAGAAGGATCGGCGACGATCGGGGTAATATTCACCGTACATGGCAATCGCCATCCCTAAAACTCGATCCGATTTGAGTTGCAAAGGAGGTTTCACAAGCTGAAAAGGCCAAATTAAGAATAAAAATGCTATGTGATTGAACGGAATAGCCTGAAATCTAGTTTTCAGAGACCCGGCTGTAGGTCCACCTGTCAATCATTGATAGTTGCCCAAACCCAGGGTTTACTATATCAATGATTACAACAGTTGTAAATTATATTCGGCAATACCTCACGAAGGTCCGATGCCATCAATGCATGCTCATAACTCCAAAACAATTCTCCCTAGAAGGGATTTCATCCTTTGATGCACATGTCAATGAAGGTCAAGCATCCTTGACGCTTTACTCAGCAGGGATTTCATCCGTCGATGCACACGTCGATGAAAGTCAAGCAACCTTGACATCATTAGTCGTTAACATTTAAGCCCAATGAAGAGTTAGGAACCATCAAACAATCTCATCCATTGATGTACATTTCAGCGAGGGTCAAGCAACACTGGCAACATAGACTATTGGCAGTAACTTCGACAGAGCAGCAGAAAGACCTGGCGATACAAACCAGAAAGGACCTTCTTATCGGGGAGGACCGATGATGGAATATGTTATACACATCTTCCTCATACAAAACACATCGTCACAGGGTCTCTTGTACACGAGAGATATATCTTCAGTGTAAAGTCTGTATCAAGGATTAACGACTTTGGTGATAACCCCAACATCAACATCCTGGAAGTTCCTGAGGACTTTGGATCGCACGTGTAAGATAGTTCATCAGGTTTGTCAGTAATGACTGCAATCCCCGACAGAAGTCATGCGAGCCGACAGTCATCCCATAATGTTGGAGAACAGTCCAACAAACCACATACATTTGCATCATGCTACTGTATATTGCATCATGATTATCCTGTCACATTTTAAATGTCTAGTATTCTTTATCCTATCCATGCCATTGCATTGCATAAATATGATAAAGAGGGGCATCTGTAGACACTCAAAATTTTGCATTCCTGTTACTAACATTGTAGGAGGGCAAAATCATCTTTCAGAGATAACCCTGGAGGACAAGATAGTTTCAGTTCCGGAAATCCATTGGAGAAGCCTTTTCCATCTCGGAGATAACTCCGAGGCACTCGATCCCAAACAGGAGATAACCACAGGAGGTCGGGCACACCTCGAGAGCGATACGAGGACATCCGATTTAAAGCAGACCCAATCTCGAGATAACCCGAGAAAGCAATGACTACTTTATCAGCCTAAATCGGAGATAACCCTGGTGAGGGGTAAAATTATCATTTTGCCACCTTGATCCCATATGCGTGCCATCTCAACACATTTTAACATACATTCTACATAGCAGTGTCCTACAAGAACCAAATAGCTGCAATCCCGAGTGACTACTACACAAGACAACACATCGGATGAAATTTGAAGCTTGAAGACCAAGGGCATGGTCCCATCTTCCAGAATTTTTACAACCTCTAATCCCATGTCATTTATGTAGCTCTCGACAATAGCACTCCGTAAAAGGTCTTATACACCTTAATCGGAGGCCCAGATTGAAGTTCTGAAAGTTTGAGCGGACATCACGTTGCACGCGTGCATGTACTTCGAGACAGCGGGACCCATGGAGCCCGGGGCACCCCGGGCAGCCGCAAGTGCATCTGTAGCTACCGTAGGTACACCTGAGGCTCCCTCCTCTATAAATAGAGGGCTTGGGGTGGTCATTTTGTAAGAGAAAACGGCGAGGATGCCCTGTCCAATTTGCTCTATACACACTATAAATGAAGTGCTTTCTCATTTTAAACACTTATGAGCTCATATATTGCTATATTTTTACCAGTGGGAACCGAGTGTTCATCCATTTAAAGCTATAGAATTCTTCTTTGGAAGTCCACTGTAAGCCTTCTTACACCTTTTAAAGCCTTTTTTCCACATCTTGCACACACCGTTCTTCACATTGAGAGTCGTGTTGCATGTGTACGCCTGGACTTCGGTCCGTGGCTTTTATTTCCTTATATATATATATATTTATATATATGGACTAACATTATCGAGTTATGCCTCGATTGAGCCTAGACTCATGTCCGGAGCGTTTATCGCTTATATATATATATACTTATATATAAACTGTGGTCGAACTTTGTTCGATGAGCCTGGATTTTATATCCGAAGCATTTATTGCTTATATATATATATATACATATATACAAACTATTGTTGGACTATGTTTGATGAGCCTGGATTTTATATCTGGAGCGTTTACTACTTTTATATGTATATATAAAACTTATATATATTATACCCATCAAACTCTATTTGCTTGAGCCTAGATATAATATCCGGTGCATTTACCGCTTATATATATATATATATTTACATTTCTGTCAGGCCTAGAGTTTACTTCGTGGCCTTTTACTGCATTATTTACATTTCGTCCCACTTGGAGTTTACTTCGTGGCAATTGATCGTATTTACTGCTTTATTTATATTTCCGATCCCCCATGGAGGTGCTCCGTGGTGGTTGATCGTGTCTATATATATATATATATATATACTGATTTTATATTTACATTTCCAGTCCCCCATGAAGTTCGATTCGTGGTGGTTGGCAGTCTGTATATATATATTTACAACTTTTATATATCTAAGTACTTAAAGCTTTCATATAAACTGCTACATCATGTGAGCCTAGGAATCATGTGATCACAGATTCAGTCTCCTGAATCTAGATTCGGTTCCCGTGACTGACATTTTAGGCTGTAAACAACTTGTACATTATTCACGATGTCTGAATTTCCTTAGATGGCTCTCATGCCCACAAGGAGTTTGACACTGCTATATATATTATTTTCTTGAAGATGCTTCGCATCTCGAAAATAAAAGCAATCAAGCCGAACATTTAATAAAATGGAAGTATCAAAGACCTCAATTACTATTGAGCATAAAGGTTTGAAAAACCTCTTTTACAAAACATCACTGCTATATCTTGTTAAAACTGAATTTTTACACAAATTCAAACTTTTTGTATATAGGTGCGAACGAGGCATAACACTACTTCCATATAATTGCACATTGACCCCCCCCCCCCCCCACACATTTATATAATAGTTTAATTGAAAAGTGATGGTCACTGTGGTAACACGGATGTCGGGGGGTGCCTAACACCTTCCCTCAGCATAAGCAAGTCCCCAGACCCTAACGAATCTTGGTTTCACAGACCAGTTTAGCAGTGTTACATCACATGGTCAATGTGCAAACTTTTTCTCGGTTGAGTTAGTGCAACCATTTAAAAATACCAACTGGCAACTCTTACAGTTCAATCGTCGACATATAAATGTCAGACCTTTTCACAACTTGTTTTTTCAAACAAATCTCATCTAACATGAGAACACCAAAAGACAAGAATAGAAAAGGGACAATAAAAATCCCGATGTTGATAGTTGGAAGTGATACTTCATCCATTAAACCAATTTCAGGTTACAGAATCTCAGCATTCTGTAACTGATGAACCAAATATGCCTAACTTTATATTGATACCATCTTCCACCATCTCTCAATCTACGAATATCGATCCTACTCAAATCGTAGAGTCACTCCCTCAACAAGCACCAACATCACCTCCTCTTGTAACTCAAACTCACATACCTGCCCCTCATTCAGATGTTCCTTCCTCATGAACCAATAATTATTTTAATCTTGATCTTTCTCTCTACAATCTGCAAAATCAAAATACTAGAGCATCTCCTCTAAACACTCAACAACTTCTTGAGCTTCTCTCATATCTTCCTACAAAAACTGAACTGTCGAGTGCATCACAAAATGTGACCAAAGACATTCAAGAAGATCTTGAAACTCACTCTGAGCTTGTTCACATGAGACTGAACCATTTGATAGATGCTATTAACAACCTTCCCAGTAATTTCAGCTCTGAGCTCACAAATAAGCTCCGGGAGATCATCAAGGAAATGATCCACAACATTAATTAAAGGGATCAAGATTCACTTTCAGTCTGCCCAAAAACACAAGGAAACAGTTCTCCTCCTATAGAAGACTCAGGAATCTCAAAATAAACTTATGATGGAAAGTCTCTCAAGTCTACGAACCTCAATGAAAGAATTCCAAGAATTTTTAATGAGTTAGATGCAACAAACAGACATTGTCTTGGCTATTCTACAAAAGAAAAAGCCTCAAACTGATTCTCTAGCTCAAGAAAACCATGAAGACATTGCTCAATCCAGAAATCAGCTCCACGAACTCGTCCAAGGCATGAATCGTCTGTCTGAAGACATTCGAACCCTTGATGCTGACATAAAGGTGGAGAATAAAGGGGAAGGAGAGAAAGGAAAAGGAAGAGGAAAACAAGTTGCTCAATCCTCAAGGAGTCCTCCCACAAGACAACCTCTCTATCAGACTCCATGTTCCGAACATCAGCAGCGCCAACCAATTCTAATGGCGCAACCGCTAAGGGGTCGAGGGCCATCTCCTAGCTCACAAGGAGTAACCACTACTGGCCTAAACATTCCAGTTGAAGATCTTGCATTTTATGAATAGACACGATGAGAATGGATAAGTCAAAGTGAGATGGAAGACATTGCATGGAAAGACGAAGCCAACAGGAGAAGGAGAGCTGCAGAGCATGCCAATCCTCCAAGGAGCAAAAGGCAGAAGAAATAGAGATAAGTTGGAATTATTTTCTTTTTGATGTAACTAAGAATTATTATCATATCTATCTTTACAAACATCAATAAATTCATGCTTATTCTCTAGAGATTTCAGCTGTTCACTGAAACACTAAGTTATATTTACTTTCTAGCAACTGCATCTAGAAATTGATGATCATGATACAAATTCCCTTAGTTATATCAACATCAAATAGGGGGAGATTGTTGGGAAATTACATATTTAAATTTGAAGTTGAAAGTAAATAATCATGCTTATATGTAAAGTCCTTCAAGGAATACATGTACAAGGACTTAGTGATAAATTAAAAATTTTAGGTTGACATGTGATTTAATGTTTATCATTCTGTAAATGAATGTATGGAAGAAAAGGTCAAAAATTTTAGGTTGATCTATCTCATGAGATGTAATAGATAGGATTCAACATAATCGTAGTCTGTCGAGCCAACTAAGAGATTGTAGAAGCCAAGGCAGAATCGTAGTCTGTTTGCTTTGGAGGGCATCTACCAGTATCGTAGAGTGGTCCAAACATCTGTCAAACAAACTCAAGAATCGTAGTGTTCTCTCAGAAGCGTAGAGTTTGCAAATCAAGCAAGCAAAGATCATTGTCTACCAGTGCTTAAGAGAAATCGTAGTGTTCTCCTCTATCAGTCCGGATCAAGCTAATATGACAAGACACCACGATCATGATCGTATTGCATCATATATCTGCATCAGAAGCATTGAGCTTTCTCCATTTGTTGAAGCATAAATTACAACAAATGTGGAAAGGATTATAGACGTTAAGACTCTCGGGAATCCCAATGAACTAACACTTATCCTTAGTATATAACAAAGAAACGTATTGAAGAAGCTAAGGAAAGTACCACATGTCAGCTGAAAACACCCTTTCAGGTGTTAGGTGAGATAACAGTCTGTTGTGTCAGTGGGCCAGACGGCTGGACAGAAGATTTCTAGAAAGTCACCATCAGTGCTCAGAAATGTTAAATACAATTAATGCTTCAACGAATGCTTTCAAACGAACATATTTCAAAGGCACCTTATATGCAAATCAGATACAGATGCAAGGATTAAGTAAGTACAAAAACAAAAAGCTAAAGAACACTCAACGCTCAACTCTACGATCTGTAAAGAAAGCTTGCTCAGCTACTCAGTTCTTTTGAACACAAGCTTAATGACAACTGAGTAGCACCATTCAAGAACTCAACTATCATTAAGCAAAGTAATAAGTTCCAAGTCTGTTGGACTTGAAGAGTTCTAAATGAACTAAGAAGTTCCAAGTCTGCTGGACTTGAAGAGTTCTAAGTGAACTAAGAAGTTCCAAGACTACTGGTCTTGAAGGAATCTAAGTGATTTAAAGATTGTAAAAACATCCTTAGTGGATTTCCTACTCAAGGAGTGGAAGAGTGGATTAGGAGCCTTGAGTGCTCTGAACCACTTAAATTCTCTGTGTCTTTTATATTCTTGCTTTAAATGCTATACTTGCTATAACTGCCTGTTAACTATTAACTCTATCTATCTTAAAGGGGAACAAATAAATCACACATTCCGCTGAAATTGATTAACAATATCTGACAAAGATTTTTCAACAAAGAATTTTTAAAATATCTATTCAACCCCCCTTCTAGATAACTATTGTGCCTGTGGGAACTAACAAAGTTGTCACTTGACTTTCTCGTAGACAAATATTCTGATACCTTCTTGTATCAATTGTCTAACAAAAATTATGTCTATGTCCAACATGTCAAGACTTACCATTAAAGGTAATCTCATATGCTCTGTATAAAAACAATTTCATTATCACAATATAATGAACTAAGAAATTTTGGAAGTGAATACAATTTGATATTTCAACAACAAATTTAGATTCCAATTGATTTCTACATCAAATAAAATAATAGTATTACTTGTTACTCCAAGTACATTATACACTTCACTAAGAGTCATAATATATCCACCTACTTGTGGAAATATAAGAATATATTCACCTAGTTGTGAATGTTTTCTTACTTTTTTTTAAGATCACAATATGTATTTAACGTTATTATTACTAGCACCATATAGTAAATTAGGAGGCACTAAATTAGGTGACAATCAACACTACACTCTAATCCATTTAGCTTACCTCACAAGATAATAACATTAGACCCATACAATAGAATGAGAAATACTCATTTGTTTCTTACTTATCTAAGAAACAATAACCTAAGTTGGGTGAACTTTATGTGATCTTTTAAAATATACAGAAATCTAACATAAACCAATTTTAAACCCATAATCCTTTTAAGATAATTATAAACTATCCTTCCAATGGACTTCATGTAACAATATTAAGTTGCTAATGCACTTTCTATGTTTTAAACTGTAGATAATATTTGATCTCGTGCATTGCATATCAAACATAAGTCTCCCACTAGCGCATGTGTTCTTCAGATTTGCAGTAGCCATATCAGAATTAACTTACAGTATACCATAACTATTAAAGAATTATTAAATTCTTCAATCTCAAGATTATTAACTTAGTTCAATACATCCCCTCAATACAATTAAATTGGTTTAGTTGAAACCCTCACTATGTTTTCACATGATAATAAGATAATATCTAGTTTACAAGTCTTTCAACATAAAGACAAAAAATAGATGTCTTAAACTTATTTATGCTAAAAATACTATGTAAAATGACCAACATATCATTAATATACACAAAAACTATCACATTATAGTTTATAAAATTATATTGTTAATGTAAACATATAAATAATTTTATTATCCGATAAATAGGAAAAAAGTGAGATACTAGTTCTCAGTTTAAACCACTAGTACATAAATATTTCACACTTAATTTAACCTCTCAATCGAAAATAACAAACCATCTTGTTTATTCACAATATACTCCCTCAATCAAATTTATTGAAAAAACTTGAATTGGAGTAATATCATAATCGATGCTAAAATGTTAAAATAACCATCTATATCAAATCACTTTGCCTATACAACGAATTTAGATCTCAAGGTAAATATGAACATATCAGTTTAATCATGAATCAAGTTCTAGCATAATCGTAGAATAACCCAAATGTCTACACTATGAACGTATACAACCAAACTAACGTAGAGTGACTACACCATCGTCGAGCGTCAGACTACAAAGACACTACGAACGAAGAGTAATAACTCAGCGATTGTAAAGCAGCTTCTAAATCTATGAACGTAGAGTGACCTACGTACATCGTAGAGTGCCAAAGTACGCTTCTAACTCTATGAATGTAGAGTGATAACTCAGCGACTTTGTGACCTGATCCAAGCTTTTGCTTTAGGACCATAGAGAATTAATTAAGTGAAATAAGTTCAAATTTCAATATTATTCAAAAATTTGTGTTTCAAAGACTTTCATTTCATAATCAAATTGAATTTCGCAACAAGAAATTCACAAGCCTTACTATTTTTTACATAAATAAAATTATGCTCCAAATAGTTTGAAGGCCAAATTTAGTCCATAAAATAAAATCTTAAAAAATCACCCCCACACTTACAAACAATTGAAATCTCATTGAATATTTTCACTTCACAATATGATGCTCACTACTTAAAATAAATTTTTAGATTAATTAACATTTATGTGAAAATGTTCCTATAAATATTACTTCCATGTGCGAATATGAAGGAATACTTCTCAAAACAAAAAATAAGTTATTGTATATTTTATGTATTAGTTATTCTTATAAAGATTGTTTCAACATATGAATCTTTTAGAACATCCCACATAAGAAAGACGAACTTTTATCTTCTGAAATTACATAAAATCTCTAATCCAAAAATTATTTAACTTGAACACATAAAATTATGCATGTACATTTTTTCAAGTATACCAACTCGTAACAATTAACTCAATGTAAATAGTATAAAACTCATTATATACAAATTATAGCTCAACTCATCATATATATTGCACACATTTATTTGCATATAAATCACAAAATATAAATTTATATTTACTTTCAAAAAAATAATTTATCACAAAAAAATTAAATTATGTAAAAAGCAAATAAAATTCACACACATGAATTAGTATATTCTTTAGTGTTTTCTTGTCCCAACTTATACATGAAATATCATAAACAATATACCTTTTGACATTTACAAATATAAAATTCAAGACAATTCTCATAATAATATGAAAATACTTATACACATAAAAATAAATCAATATATACCAATTATGATTATCCCAAAAACACTACGAATAACATTTCTAATTATTTTCTTAACATCATAATCATATTGTATATAAGATCTACTCAACCAAATCTGTTTCTACAATATCTCTTGTAACTATTAGTTAATAATTAATTTATTATCCACAAACAAAGTAATTTATCTCAAAATTCATGCATACAAATACCAAGTAATATTACACACTAAATATTACCTCAAATTTTATATGCATACTTTTGTTTAAAAAGAACATAAATTTACTTTATTCTCAAATAAATCAAATTACAACTATTTTATTATACATAGAGAAAAGTAAATTTCAAAACTTTTACTATAACCATTAATAATAAATTAATTTCAATTAGTTTATAAGAATAATAATTTTCTTAAAACTCATGCATATACACATTTAGCAATATTATCTACTCATAAAATATTATTAGTCAAGTATATATGCACAAGTTAAAGTTTGTTCCACCATGAACAATCATCAAATTATCTACAAATCAAATAAAACTAATCAAATTAATTTATTATATAAGATCATAAGTAAAACAATACTCACACATGCCAATATCATCAACACATGATATAGTACATCACGTATATACCATTCATATATATATACTTGTAAAATGATAAACAGATATCATTCTCTAAAATAAAGAAAAAAATTTCATGACACACCTTTTTAGATAAAATCCAAAGAACACGGTATCAACTTTGGTGCCATCTTCATTCGATATTTCTCACATTGGCTTTTCTTCTCATCAACAACAATTTACACACTTATAAATTGAAACAACTCTTTCACTTCCATTTCTATAATTCTATTTCCTACCAATGGTTGTCAAAATAAATAATTAGTAAAATATCTCAAAATATAACTAATTATAAACTACTAGAATACTGGGTATCTAAAACCAATTTTTAGAGATGGACTAAGTTCTGTCTAAAATTCTAGCAATTTTAGATAGACTTAGAAACTGAAATTTGCTAGGTCTCGACATGTTTTGGAAGTAAAAAATTGAGACGAATTCTGAAACCACAAGCATCGTCTCAAATTCTAGAAACGGAATTAGAGACGGATTTAGCCGTCTAAAAAATTAAGTATTTTTTTAAAAAAATTAAACACGTTTTTGAAATAGATTTGAGACCAACCATGCTCGTCTCAGATTAATAATAATAAAAAGAAATAATATTTATGTTTGAAACGGATTAGAGATCGAAATTTTCATCTTAGACTTCTATTTTCCCTCCAAATATTAGTCTCCAATTCACTCATTATTTTAGAAAAAATTAATTATTTTTTAAATATCTTTAAATGCATTTTAGAGATGGATATAGTCTGTCTCAATTTTTTAGTTTCCCACCAACAATTCCCTCCAACTATATCAACAAAAAAAGGATATAAGACTAAAATAACCTTAAACAAATAAATAAGGATCGACTGTTTACTTGTTTCATATCTCTCTCTTTTCAACTGAAAATCCTTAGCTGCCAAAGATCGATCTATATTTATATACGAAAGAAATATCATTCACAATTTATAATTTTTCTTTCATAAAATTGAGGTGGTGGAAAGATATTTGATGCCAATTTATGATGAAAATTTGTGAAGAAAAAAAACTATTAATGAAGGAATTATTATTCACTATATATTATTATTAAGAGGTTTTTTGTGAGAGATAAAATGGGTTACTGTTTTATTCTAAATAAAATTTTTAGAATTAATTATGATGAATATAAATATATTTATTTTTTTACCGTAACAAATTTATTTTTAATAATAGTTTTTAAATAACTTACAATATCAATTATTTCTTTTTAATATTTAGTTTTCGGGTATTGAATTTTTGTTAATCAAATAACCGAATTATCTATATAATAAAACAGAGCGACTTCAACAAATAATGACCTTGATTAAAATTTTATCATCCAATGGCTCAAATTTAATCTCAATTATTTCATTTCACAAAAAAAAATGCTCGATTCAAAAATCCCCCCTACACTCTGCCAAAGTCCCGCCTTATACCTTTGCCCCCTTCTCATTCTGCCTTTTCCTTATCTCATCGGGCATTTTCTTCATTTTGAGGAGAGAGAAAGTTGTCTCCTTTTTATGTTTAAATCCAATACAAAGATTTCTCCCAAAATCAAGCCTTTTTCGGATCACTATCGCAGGGGATTCTTCATTTTCGATCACTATCGCAGCAAGCAGCAAGGTTCTTTTCTCTATTTGATTTTATTTTGAGAATTTCTAGTGGGTATTTGAAAAAGAGAAGATTCAATATTGAGCATTGATGTTTGAGATTTTCTGCTGGGTTTGTGTTTATGAATTGATCCTTTTTTTCTTAAGTGTTCTTATTTTCTTGTTTCATTTTGTTTTAGTTTAAATTTTTTTTTGTTGGGAATTTCGACTCAAGGGTTTTAGTAGATGTGCCTGCCAGTTTTATCCGTCTCTCTTTCTCTTTGATATATAGAATAACATTTGAGAATTTCTGGTGGGTAATATATCTCTCATTTCCCCCCGGTTAGTAGTACATATTCATGTGTTGTACTATATCTCATTTCTCTCTCATCGCTCAAAAGGTACCCCCAAAGCCAAAACCAAAAAGAAAGACGAAAAAAGAATTCTAATTAACCCTTTATTGAGTTGCTGTAGTGGGTGAAGCTTAATTTACTTTAATGGAAGAGCTCGAAAAAGTTTCATTTGATCTGGTAAAGGTTTTGCTAGCTGTGATTTTGTGTTCTTCGCTGGTGTTTGGTGGTGATGTAGTTCATCAAGATGATGTGGCCCCAAAGAAGCCTGGTAGTGAGAACAATTTTGTTCTGGTGAGTAGAAATAAAACCCCTAATTTATTTCTTGTAATTTCCTAAATTTTCTATTTGGGTTTATTTTTTTTTTATTGTTTTGGGTGCTCTGTTTTGGGATTTATGTGCTTCATAATAGTCGTGGAAATTCAATTTATCAATTTTTATTTGTTCATTTTGCTGTTGGGGGATATTAATTTGATGGTTGTTATTACATTTTAGTCTGTTCTAAATTAATGACTAAGTGGTGGTGGAAATTAGTGTTTCTTGTTTTGGGTGTTATTTGATGATATGGATTCAGTGACATTTTAGTAATTGCAATTGTTATTATTATGATTGTTGCTATTTTTGTTATTAATTGCTTTATCTGTGGGCGATTGATCTAACCTCAATTCACTTATATATACACTGTTTTGTTTTTTATATTTTATGGGTGCAGATAGTAGTTTTGAGGATTCATGCGATATTTGATAATCTTTTCTGGCAAAGTCCAGTGATTAGTTAATTACTGCAATTAGTCTTGTTATACTCTGTTTTTAATTGGTTATTTCTGTAATATTAGGATCTGTTTGTTTTTAAGGGAAATGTATCTTTTTAAACTGCAGTATCATGGGCTAGGTTAAATTTTGATTAGCGTGTGATCATACTTTGATTTATATAGTGCACCACATCTTGTAATCAACCACACTCCATAATACCTGAAAGAACAATTGCAGAATTGTACAACCATCATACTTTAAGCCAAACATACCCTTAACAATGAATTAATGTAGTCTGCCATCAATTAATGACAGCCTTAGTGTTATTTCTTGAGAATTCTATGAATTGTGTACTTTTTTGTGGGTTCTTTCTCTGCTTTCGGGGTTCTCTAATAATTTTAATCATACTTTTGCTCTTTTTGCGAGAATCATAGTGGAATTTCTCTATTAAGCTTTACTCACCATGTGCATTTTGTATCTTTTTTCTAATTTGCTCAAATTTTCAGGCTTCCCTTTTTTCTGACACCTCTATCTCCTCTCCCTCTGCACTTTCACCCATACCCACCAGAGAAATTTACTCTTTTTTAATTTTTTTTCAGAGCCATAGAGTTGAATCAGAGAAATTTGGGATTTGGGTTTGAGTTTTTTTGAAGTGGGTCAATTTTATTTTGAGAGAAAATGGTGATCATAACACAGGAAATGCTCAAGCAGTTTCAGAAAATGATGGGTGAAAGTCAGATTTCCAAAACCCTAACATTCGCTTTTTATTTTTTGTTTTCCTCTTTTATTGCAGTTGATGAGCCACTCAAGATCACATTTGAGGTATTTATATGTGTATATGTGTACATCGTATGGCCTTTTATCAAAAAATTATTGTGGTAAGTACTACCAAATTCACCACAATTTTTGCTCATATGGTCAAGGGCAAGATTGTTATTCTATGTTATTTATTATCCTATTCCCCAACTCAATTTATTTTGTTTTTTTAATTCGTGGAGTTTAATGCCCTGTATTTGTTTATAATTTCAGGGCTGGTTGTTTAATTTTTGTGAGATATCCTATGATATGATTAGCTCTCCAGTTTGTTTCCTAAATAAAAGAAGAACCACAAAACATTAAGATTTAAAAAGAATTAAGACACAAGTGTGATACATGAATGGATATGCCACTCAATATGGATCATTTTGTGTTTGCTTACTTTGTTCTTTGCTTATTTACAAATATTTGATATGATTTTGATTGCAGTGTATTTCATATATTCTATCTATTTCCCTGCATTGTGTTCACGACTTCACATTACTGTTCTGATGTTTTTGATTTGCAATCTCTACAATCATTGTGTTATGCAGAATCGTTGATTCATCAGCCTTATGCTAGAAAATGGTTTATAATCATCTGCAATCACTTGATATGCACCTAAAGCTATTAGTGCTTGCACTTGGATTACATAACTAATATAAATTGTTTATTGCATTAAATTGCCAGTTTTCCTTATTTATATGCATGTATTGAGTAGAGCTCTAATATATGTGGAACAATAAGGAACAAATATGTTAGTATTGAGATAATAAATAAAGACTATTATGAGTTAGACATGACATCATATTCTCCGAACAAGAGCAACCAACTATTTCAGAAAGTCTCACGAAAAAATATATGCAATTGCTTATGGAAGACCTAAAGAGAGAGAGTTAGGGAGGCATTATGAACACTACATTTAATCATATCTTCTTGTAAATGTATTGTGTCATGATCTGTTCGTTTGATTCTATCAATTACTCATTCTGGTTAATTTATTGCAGGATGGAAAGGTCTCACAATTTATGATCAATCATGTTTTGAAATATTTCTTCATTTGAAATATTGGAGAAAACTAATACATTTATAATTTTAAATTTATAACTTTAATTGATTTGAGTTGTCCAAAATTTTAAATTTAGTGTACCGCTCTTCCTTTCATTTTTTTAGGAAATTTTAAAAAAGATACACCACAACATTTCCTTCATTGACTTTCCCAATACACCAAATTTAAATTTAGTGTACCGCTCTTCTTTACATTTTTCTAGGAAATTTTGAAAAAGATACACCACAACATTTCTCAAAAGAATGTAAAGGTGAAAAAAAGAACAAATATGAAGAGTTTATAGAAAATATAAATTTGTAGAATTTGGACAATTTTGAACATAATAATAGGGAAATGATTAAATATAGGAAAAGAGGAAAAAACTGGAATTATATAAGATGAATAAGGTCACAAAAAATCATTTAGGTTGTAAGGGCAACATTTTTGTTAAGGTTATTAGAGCAGCAGAAAACTAATTAGAGTTCAAGCTCTGGCAATTTTCAAATTAATTTTTGTTGAAACATTTCTATAATATAATGTTTAAATTCAACGAGAGTTTTATTTTAAACAACTTCAAAGCCCTGTCATTTTTAGTGCAATATAAACTTAACTAGTGTTTCAAAATTCAAATAAATCTAGGTGCAATCCCTAAATTTTTTTCTCTCTTCTTTATCCTTATACAGTTACTATGCCTACCTTATCAAGCTACTCTTTTCAACCCTAATAAACCCACTTTATAGTATCAACCTTCCTTCCAACAACAGTATGTCCTTACAATCGAAAACACAAAACACAAAAGACAAGTCAAGTTATTGTTCATGGGTTACTTTTACTAGTAAGCAAGTGTTTTTTTATCTATTTAAGTTTCCAATACCCTACCCAACCAACCCCAAATAAAAGTCTTGCATATATACATTGAAATTAGTCTTTAACAGTTGTAGCAGGTTGTCCAAAAAATATCATCATCATTGAAATTAGTCTCTAATAGTTGTAGCAGGATGCAAAAACTGTTAGTACCTAAAGGAGGTGGCGGAGGAAGGGTATAATCAAGAGGAGTATGATGTTTTCCATCTTTCATATTCGCAAGCATCTTTGGGTCTTCAATATTTCTTTGCCTACCTTTAGTGATATCAAATTTTGTCACCTATGGTTTGTCTAGAATTGTTTGTGGAAAGAGTGCTACAATTTTGATATAGGTTGTTAATGGAGTTTGGGTTCAAAAGAATAGAAAGAAAGAACACAAAGAGGCTTCATTCATTGGGTGAAAAACACAAAGATTGGGTGATTCAAATGAGAAGAAAAATACAAAAATTTCTTAAATTAGGGCCAAGGAACGAAAGCTCAAGACCATTGATTGGGTTAAAAGAAAGAAGTAAAGAATGGAAAATGAGCGGTTGGAAGAAAAAATATTTCTATTTCCTTGTAATCCATTTATTTTTTTTATATAGATTCCGTTGACTGCTTACATATTCTTATTGCCAAAGGGTTCTTATACCCAGTAGTAGTAAATTAATATTATATTTATATCTAATATTCTATTTAATTACACTTGCTTAAGAAATGCTTTGCACTTTGAATTAAGTCTATTACTTGATAACTATTTATGTGGAGAAACTTTTAAATTTATTTTTATTAGTTCTTTCCTTTCTGATGTATCATATTGATATCATCCGAATACTGAATTCCTCTCACTTTTATGTGGCTCCTAATGAGTAATGACTCCTAATGGGTAATGACTATGATTGATTAGCTTGAATTATTAAATTGGAAATCACATTATCCGTTCTTGGATTAGAAAGAAAATTTATGTTAATTTGATGGCTGGCTATGTTATGTTATGTTAGGTTGATTGGAGTGAGTTGTATCCACGGACTTGATTGGCTCCAAATACTTAAACCTTATCACATATATTCCTATATATTTGGCTGTTCTTTTTGTTTTCTTCTAGAAAATCAAATTCGTTGAAATCCTTTTCATGGACATTATTCTTAATGAAAAATGACACCAATTAAAGAAGTTAAACATAAGATGTCAAGAAAATAAACTCAACCTTTTATTCTAATTCAACTTCCAACAGTTTGAAACCTCAACTATCTTCAAAATTGAGGGAATTCCTCTCTTACAGAACAATATATAGTATAAATGTATAGTGAAATAAAATAAAAAAATAGAGCTAGGCTCGGAAGATTTGGAAAAATAGTATTGAATGTATTTTTGAAACTAAGCATAGTTTTGATTAAATGTTAAGTTTTTGTCATGATATTCAAGATACGAAATTTGTCTTTGCAGCTTCATTTGCTCATGTTTAACTCATGTTTAATTTATTAAGTTTGCTCCTACAGGTTGATCTAAGTGATAGTAACAACATACCTGTCAATGTTTTATCTGAATGTGCGCTTAATCAATTACATATGGATAAGGTAACACTACTGGTATTGTTAAAAAAATTTATTTTGATATTATTTTGCATTTTTTGACTAATGTCTTATTTTCAACTTCCTAGGAGAATTCACATGTGAATCACTTGAACAACCTAAGTGTTATTCCATCTTCAACGAAGGGGAAAGCAAAAATTGGTTGTTCTATTGGAAAAGAAAATTAGTTTAATCAACCGGTAAGTTGTACTAATCATTGTTTATCTGTTGATAAAAATCGGTTAGAGCATTATACACTAAATTGTCGCTGATATTTTTTAGTTCCTCGCCCCTCAGTCTCACTCTCACCCTTACCCTTCTCTCTCACGCACACACGACTCCATGCCATCATCGAGTAGAATTGTTGTGTTGTGATATTAATGCTTTTTGGAAAATGCTAACCTAATGCCTTATTTCGGTTAGAGTGATATACACTATATTGTCGGTGATATTTTTAAGTTCCTCACCCCTCACTCTCACTCTTACACATCTCTCTCATGCACACACGACTCTATTCTTACATGAATTTCGCAGCTCTACATGAATTTAATCTTAGACCTGCTAACATATTATCCATATTATGTAATGGTTTCTTTAGCCATTTTTACATATTATAGATTCTTATTTAATTTTCTTAATTTTTTTGTTCCTGTCATAAATTGCTACGTTGCGTTTACTTAAAGTAGATTAATGCAATTTCTATTAAGGATTTGAAATTATATTAGTTCGCTAATTATTTAACTTATTCCACACATCACTTCCTATCTTAGACTCCCGCATCAAATTTTGCTTCCTCTAAAATTAAGGCCAACGTGATAGACGTGAACGAAATCGCATTGATAGTAGTACGTGCTCACGACGTAAGATGGCATAGTCGAGAAAGAGAGCGTTCTGGGAATTACACTCAACCTCTACCCAAAGACTTTCCAGTATTGACACCACCTAAGTCCAACCATGTTCCACTTCCTAACATGGTTACTGCAGTCCCCTCGCATTCCTAACCATCTCTTAGTACAATATTGGTTGAACATTCGCCTACTCAGTTGTGCAATGTCGAGGTACATTTACTATTGTCATTGTTTGTATTTGGATTAAAATACATAAAACTAATTATCTGCAACGCCAGAATGAATGCGTACTTACGCGGGAAACATGAATTATTAGCAATCATACTGCACCTACAATGTCAAAAGTATATCACACACCCACTAATTGTCGGAAAAATGGAAAAAAAATTATGTCTACCTCTTTGGTAAGTTTTTTGATTAATGTCTTCGAATTGATACGTATTTCTTTTGCTCTTAAGAAAAATAGAGTTGTAATGTATTGTCTTTACCTTGTTGGATAGTTGCATAGGAAAACATTAATGATTTATACTCCCCCACAACCGTTATGTCATGTTTTGCAAGACCTAACTCCATTGCACCGAGCCACTATAGCACACCTTCCACAAAAAAGGTCACGGACAAATAATTTGGAATGTTATCTAACACCTACAATTGTGTCCGACCCAATTTTTATTCCAACTGACTTTGCTCTATTCTCACCTGTTCTGGTGCGACCTTTACCTTCGCCTCAAAATTTAGAGACAGACTTTGCTCAATATGAAGCTGTCCTCGATGTAGCACCGTATTCTCATTAAACTGACGACAATGTCCTCATGACGTCATCTTCTGTTCTGGTAGATCTAACAGTGTATGTATATTCTACATAGTTTATTGGTTGCCTACTATTTTATTACTTCTCATATTTGTGTACATATTATTTTTATTTGTAGATTCCCACTGGAACCCTTTAGCGATGTTGACAGTATGTTTAGTGATGACGAAATGAATATTATTGTCCCTATCAATAATGAGCGTCATTTTCTTGGGCCGATGAATATTCAGTGTCCTTATTGTTCGGCCTTACATTTGTGGGATGAACGATTATCTTGCACAGGATTGTCCAATCCAAGATTCGGAACATGTTGTCTATAAGGCAAAATTAAGTTACCGGAATTCTTTGCACCCCCACCTCCTATTCGTGAATTGTACGATGGCCATGATGGTCAAGCAAAATCATTTTATCGACATATTAGGGACTACAATGCAGCTAATGCTTTCACGAGCTTGGGTGCTAAGCTTGATGACATATTAATCAACTCAAGAGGGCCAACATCATTCACTATCTATGGAGAATTACGACACCATACCAGGTCATTGTTACCCCCGGATGGTTGCGCACCCATCTACTGTCAGTTGTACATATATGACCCAACCATTGCATTGAATTTTCGGTGTGTGCAGAATAATAACTTATATCGAGATTTCCTCCACACTATACAGAATTGTTTGTTGTCAGTGAATCATTTTGCTTCAAAGTACAAATGTGCCCATGAAATACTAACTAGGTCAGAATCTTTAGATCATGATTTACGTGCTCACCTTCATTACACCTCATCAACTAATAGGCATCGGTACAATCTTCCAACCACAGATGAAATAGATGTGATTTTTCCTGGTGATGGTATTGAGAGTAGTGGTATGCAGAATATTGTTCTGCACCTAAAAGAAGATAATAGAGCCCTGAGATAAATCAATGAGTGTCATCCAACATATTTAACATTACCCTATGTACTTTTATTCCCTACTGGTGAGCTTCGTTGGGAACCTGGTCTACGACAGTGGAACTCCGAACAAAATTATTTTTTAGTAAGAAGGATGACACAGATGCAATTTTACAGCTATCGTATGTTTCCACGTCCCACCGAGTATTCGATGATTCTTAGAGGAGGAAAGTTATTTCAAGAGTTTATAGTAGATGTTTGGGCATCAACGTAGCAAAATAAGTTGTCTTACATCAGACTCAATCAGGATAAGTTGCGTCATGAGATTTATGCAAATTTATGTGACGGCAGTGTTGATGAGTTGGGCCCTGATCAGATCGGACAACGCTTTGTTCTGCCATCATCCTTTACTGGGAGTGCACGTAACATGAGCCAGATTTTTCATGACTCTATGGCCATTACAAGGTACCACCAACACCCTGACATCTTTCTAAGCATGACGGCCAACCCAAAATGGCCCGAAATAACAACTGCCTTACTAGAACACCATACCTCTTTGGATCATCCTGACATAGTTGCCCTTGTATTTGAGTTAAAACGGCTTGCCCTGATGCATGAGGTAAAAAATGAACAAATTTTTGGTCGAAAAGTTGCTCATGTATTCACCATTGAGTTCCAAAAATGAGGGTTACCACATATGCATGCTTTATTCTCCCTTCATGGCCCTGACAAGATTTAGACAACTGCACAAGTGGATCGGTTAGTTAGTGCTGAATTCCCAGATCCAACCACTAATCCAACTCTGTAAGAAACAATCAAGAGTTGTATGGTTCATGGTCCCTGTGGTTCTCGAAACCCATATTCAACTTTCATGGTGAACGGTGCATGTCGGTTCCATTATCCAAAAGCCTTTGCAGATTCGACTACTATGGATGAACATGGGTACCCTGTTTACCGTCGTCATTGTAATGGTCTGTCTTACACCACCAGAGGGCATACATTTGATAATCGAGACATCGTACCTTACAATCCACACCTATTAAGAAAGTTCAACTGTCATATAAATGTGGAGGTATGTACAGGAAGTAGGTGCGTCAAATATATCCACAAGTATATTTACAAAGGTCATGACCGCACAACTATGGTTTTAAAGGGACCAGATGGAAACAATGAGATAAAGTAATACCTTGATGCAAGGTATATTGGACCGACAGAGGCTGCATGATGACTCTTCGATTATCCTTTCCATGAAGAATTTCCTTCGGTTGTATGGCTAGATCTTCATTTACATGGGATGCATCAAGTTGTTTACGATCCTGGTAAAACACTTGAAACAATTAAACTTGGGTTTAGGAGTCAAATCATAACTCTAACTGGATTCTTTGACTGTTGTTCTTCAAATGATGTTGCACGTGCCTACACATACCAAGAATTTCCCCAACATTTCGTTTGGAACAAAGGTAGGAAAATTTGGACTCCGAGGCAGAGTGGGTTTGCAATTGGCAGATTATACTTTACTACGCCCAATTTTGGGGAGTGGTTTTATCTTCAATTGCTATTAACAGTTGTTAGAAGACCGCATTCTTTTGATGGTCTATGCACGATCAATGGTGTGTTTCATGATAATTTAGATCAACGTGTGTAGCTATGGGGCTCTTGGAATATGATGCAGAGTGGGTACAATGCCTCTAGAAGGCTTCAACCATGAATACGGGATACCAGTTACGGAGACTATTATGCATCATTCACCCAATACAACCATATACTCCGTGGAATCAATTCTTCTTCCATATATGTGATGATCTTCGTCACAAGCTACAAACAACTTTTGGCATATGCGATCCAACACAGCCTCAAATCGAAGATTATGGTTTATATTTGATTGATCAGTTGCTACATGAATCTGGCAAAAAATTGGATGACTTCCCACCTATGCCACACCCCGTTCAAAATTAGAGTTATGTTTCAGGTAATAGATTGTTGATCGATCATATGCAACTACGAAATAAAGCTAATCAACTGAATGACCTTTTGAATATTGATGTTTTAAATAATGCTCAACGTACGACTTATGATGTTATCACTATCTTAGTTGCTGAAAATCAGGGTAAAATGTTTTTCTTTAGTGGAGGTGCAGGAATTGGGAAAACCTTTTTCTATAACACCATCACCACTAAAATGCGCAGTGAAGGTCATATCTTTGTTACAGTTGCTTCATCAGGAATTGCATCGTTGTTGTTGTTAGGCGGTCGAACAGCTCATTCTATATTTTGCATTCCATTCGATATCATAGAAAGCTCTGTATGTGGTTTCAGAAAATAGTCACCGCATAGGGAATTAGTTAGGGAGGCTCGCTTGATAATATGGGACGAAGTTCCCATGCAGCATCGACATGGTTTTGAGGCAGTTGATCACACACTTCGTGACGTCTATGATGATAACCGACCATTCGGTGGTATCACGATTGTTCTTGGCGGGGATTTCCGTGAAATACTACCGGTGATACCTAAGGGTCGGCGAGAACAAATTGTTGGTGCATCTTTAAGACATTCTGCGTTATGGGCGAGTGTGTGCGTATTGACTTTGAGCATAAACATGCGTCTGAATAGAAATTATCCTGCAAATTCTTCTCACGCATCCTTCTTGGAAGAGGTAATTTATATTATACATCATTCATTTAATTATTCATTTATATGTACTGATATGTTTCACATTATACTTAGATTGGGATAAGTACGCAAGATACTGTGGAACTTCTTCTAACGATACACAGGTGTCGAACTCTACATGAACTAATTTCCAAAGTTTATCCATAACTAGATGTGCTCAGTGCGGTAACCCCTTCCTACTTAATTGAGCGCACAATTCTTTTCGCTCGGAATGATGATGTATGTGACATCAATGATGCTGCTCTACAAATTTATACTAGCGAGATGTATACCTACTTGGCAATTGACAAGGTGTCAGATGGGGATGAACTCTGTCATTCTACCACTAATCAATATACAAGTGAGTTTCTAAATTCTCTTAACACGCCAGGTTTATCGCCTTTCAATTTGGAGCTAAAGGTCGGGTGCCCCATCATATTTTTAAGGAATATAGCCCCGAAAGATGGACTCTATAACGGGACCAGAATAATGGTTATCAAGTGCGCATCGCAGGTTATTGAGGCTAGAATTCTAACTGGTGACAAATCTTTGAATCTATGTTTCATCCCGCGTATATCATTATCACCGTCGTCCAAAGATTTATCATTTCAAATGACTAGACGCCAATTCCCAGTACGCTTAACATATGATATGACAATCAATAAGTCGCAAGGCTAGTCAGTCAAGTTTGTTGGTGTAGATCTGCGCTTGCCTGTATTCAGCCACGGTCACCTATATATGGCCATGTCTAGATGCACATCGGCTGATCGCATCAGTGTCCTTCTCCCTCCTAATGGATCATCTACCACGAAAAATATTGTATATCCGGAGGTGTTGTTGGACTCGGTGTAAATATTACTACCTTTTTTAATGTTTGGCAACTTATGTCAGGTAATTGGTTCATGACTTTTGTTACGTTCCAAGCAATCATCAAACTTCTTTTTTGGTAGAAAAATTGTTTCGTCAGATTTTTGATTTGAAATGCTCTTCATTTGTTAGTTTTAATGTATGACGTACCTTTAGCTACTCCTTTAGTAATCTTAAAATTAGGATTTTTGATTAACATTTTCCCTACCCAATATCAAAATTCATATCAAAACCAAAACCCTCGAACTGGGATGTTTCTAATTTGAATTTCCAATACCCTAATTTCAAAACTAATTGGCAGCATCTAATATTGTCATTTTGAGAGAGATAAAAAACTGAAAAGTACCTGATTAGATTCTCTCTTAGATGTTTTGGAATGGAAAACAGTCCGCAAGTCCAATATTACGAGCTATCGTAGTTATAGCTACCGAAGATGAGAAGGCGATGGCGTTATTAAATAATATTTTGAACATATTGATAGTAAGCACTTGAGCCCGAATCAAGTCTCAAATTTACTATCCCAAGAGTACTATTGATATTAACCTTAAATTTTAAGGTCACATTGAGCCCAAGAGTAGCATTTAGTCCTTGAACATATTGAAATAACCTATCCTAACTTGAGCCATCTCGATTTACTGTTGAAATAAATATTCCCGGAACATGCCTGATTTATACTCTTTTTGAAGTGCTTTTGTGTCTTTTTTTGGCGAGGGTGGTTTTTTTGTCCACTCATTGTCTTATAGTATAAAAGAGAAAACAAGAAATTGCGAGTTCTGGAAGTAAAGGAGAAATTATAACCTATATGAATTATGTCTGAAACTGGAAAATGAACGCCAATGAATCATGATTTACTTTTAAAAAAATTAAGCTATTTACTTTCATATTGAGTTAAGTGAAAATTTGGATCACTTTCATAATTATAGATTGTTTTTTCATATACATTTATTTTTGTAGATTAGTATTGTAGATTTCTTTTTCATGAAAGTTTATTTTTTACGAGCTTAGCATTAGGTATAGACAGACTCCTAACAATCAATAATAAACATAATGACTAGAAGAAATTGGCCATTTTGATGTTACCTTACTTTTCTTGTGTTTGTGGATGTCATTTATATCTTCATCTCTATCTCCATCATGCTTCCTATTCTATGATCAAAAGGAAAAATAATTTCTTTAGTTATGTAAACCAATTAAAATGAGTGTATGAGACTTTATCTTAGGATACAGAAATTCAAACAAAGGCTAAAGCTTTGAACTGTGTCTTAATGGAGAATAGCACAGTCGAACCTTCTCATTAATATCAGTTTATTCAAAATTCTAAACAAAATTACTTCAGGTAGATAAAATGAGAGAGAGAAACTTATGACAGTAATTAAATTGAGTAATTTGTATATCATGTTTCTTTTACTACTGCAGGGGTTTGCGACCTTTGACTAAAGAATGTTATGCTGCCAATCTTTTCCCAAAGCATATAAAGGTTGAGGATCAGGTAGTGATATCTTTTCTCAAAACTTTTATTAGGACCGAGTATTGGAATAATATATTAGGTGAGGAGGTCTTTCAGAGCATTGCGTTGTTCATAAAGTAAATATGTGTGTGCTCATTTGTTATTTAGATAATTCAGGGTAAAGTAAGGGTTCTTATGTTTCGAATTTACAGTTATTTTATTATGACTCACATATTTCGATAATTTTTATATTTCAAATATTTTCAGGTATGCATTGAAGGATACTTGGTGTAAGCTGTAAAGAATACTTGGTGAAAGCTGTAAAGTAATTGGTGTAATATCCAAGATTTTCTATGTAATTTAATAATTATCAATAAACGAACTTATGTGAAACTCTTGTGTGATTTCATTTATTAGATGTATATGTGTTATACATATATGTGTTATGTTAGGATATGTGATGAGATGTATTTAAATGGTTGGTTTAGTTTTATTTAACTATTTAAATTGATTAAGTGGGGAATTAATTCTTTCTATTACGTGGGTTGGTATTAAATCATGAGCTGGAGTTCAGAGCGGAATTTAGAGATGCGAACAACGTATTCGATTCCGGAACGACGAAATTAGGCAGGATAGATTGTAGCCACGAAAAGTGTCACGGTTGACTTTTTGGTCAAAGTCAACCGGTTGACTTTTTCGAGTAAAAAGTCAATTACGAATTTCGGAGGTGAATTTGACTAAACGGATAGTCCCATGACATCCGGAATGTCGACTTTAGTAGGAATCGATATAAGTTTCGTAACGTTCTACTACAAAGGGTAAAATAGTCAAAGTAACTTATTAATTAACTGATTAATTGATTATCATAATGTTTTTTATTTAAACAAGTCAGCAGCTGGTGGGACCCTTGTGACTCACGAATTGGGACAAGGGAGGGAGTATACATATATTACATAATAGCTAAGGAGGGAGTACTTCATTTTATTCCTTAAAACAAAATCCTTTCATTTTCTCTAACTCCCACATTCTTCCTATTAATTACCTAAATTATTGTATTGCTAAGTAATGTTGGTAACTGATATTTGGAGCTGGGGGTTATGGGAATCAAAAAACTATCAAGCTATATATATATATATACACACCACTCAAACATTCTTTTCTTTTAAGAAAATTCCACTAAGTGAGTAAACATGGAGAGAAATTGAGAGTTTTAGATAGTGTGGTAGCATTCTAGAGTTTTGGGGAGTTTAAACAAGCAAGTGAGGAGGATTTTAAGAAGCTAAACAAGAAGAAATTCGCATCAAGTAAGCAACTCATGAACCTTTATATGTTTTCAAGGAAAATAGTTAGAAAATGCATATATAAGCTTAGTAGATGGTTTGTTTTGGTTTGTGATTACCATGCTACGGTTAGTGGATGATATATGTATGATTAAGAACAAAAGTTTTGGTTTAACATGTTTCAATTACATTAAGAATCATTGAATTTGTATATGCATGCTATATATTTGATAAAATGCCTCTTAGTTGCTAATTTGTTCAAATCATGATAATTTAGTGAGTTTGTTTATTGTAACATGTTCATATATGTTAGTAGATGGGATCTGGACAGTAGGAATCGAATCCATGTATGCTAGAATCAAAATCATGATTTTTGTCAAAGTTGGTTAAAAAGTGTAATATATGATTTTCGGGATTTCCGAAGCCTTGGATTCACGGTTTCTATGACTTGATTAGTGTATGTAATAATTTTATAAAATAGAGCATGAGGTACAACTTTTCCAAATTTCATAATAAAAGGAGTTAAATTGAGCAAGTTATGAAAATCGTAAGCATGCATGTTAGAAACCGAAGGATTGTGAACTGCTGATCCTAAGGACAAATTCGAGGCTAGCTAGATTTTCCAGAAAATTCTGGGCTTTTAGGGTATTATAGTGAATTGAATAAGCTTTCCATAGCCTCTGGAATGGACTAATTCCGACTTCGGAGGAGGGAGTTATGGCATTCCAAAGTGGGCGTGTCGAATCTGTCCAAAATTTGGAAATCAGATTCGCAGGAGTCCCCTTGCACGAATTTTCTGGAATTCTGTGTTTTGAATTTGGAAATTGTCAAAGAATTAAAGTTGTAGCCTCAGAAGTTAGCTTCGCGTGGGATCAAGAATCGCTCAAAAATGTTTTGAAACGAAAACGTTATGACTGTTTTAACGAGCGAGGGTAAAGCTGGGAAAAAATTGAAAACAGTTGCTACCAGACATTTTTGGGGCCGGTTTTGGATTGCCTAAGATATCCAAAATAGGTGGTTCGTAATTTTTAAATATAGCCTGCTATGGTGTCTATAGCGTATCCAAAATTGGAGGTAAACTAACTTACAAATTAAAAACTACAAAATCACAAAGTGGTTGCGCCATGAAGATGGGCTGCTGCCCTGCGGCAGCAACAAATAGCAGCGTAGCAGCAACAGATAGCAACAGTAGCTGGCTACCTGTTTCGGGTTTTGTTTTTCGTTTTCAATTCTAATTCTTGATGTTGAGCATTTGAATAGTTAAAATCAATAACAAAATGTACTTTAAGCATAACTAACTTAGAATTTGATTGATAAATCCTATGTGATTGATAAAGAATTTAATGAGGATGTTAAGTATTGAAATTTCGAATCATGGTCAACATTAGTGAAGCGATAAAGAACGAGTTCAAGTATGTTAGTTACATTATGTACAATATAAACATAAAACGATGTAACGATTACTAAGTAATTTAGAAGAATGTTGATATTTCAAATAAAATTGATGAATGTAATGACACTAATTCTGAACTAGATATATAAAAATATTTGACACATGCAATGCTAATAATAATGATAAACATTTACTGTTATTACCTCTAAAAGTTGATGAAAAGAATAATTTATCCTTAAAACTATTATTTGCATACTTAGTTTCTTAATGTGACTTAAATGAATAGGTTACGTGAAGAACTAGCACATAGCTTTAACTATAGAAGACTTATCAGGCAAGTTTCTTACCCTGCTTTTTTTTATTATGAATTTATTCAACTCTTATTTAGTTGATTGCAGCGAGGGTAAGTTCGAGCTTGTGATTAATTAATCATTCGTGCAAGCTCCTTAATTGTAAAGTTCTATAACTTCAATTATTTTGTGAAACGTTATTGATGATTATTCAGTTGCTATTGCAACTGCTATGCTTTAAAGTTCTTATTCCCTTAATGAACTATATTCAAACATGCTTTCTAGCTTTCGTTTCAGCTAGATGTTATTGATGCAAACATAGTATATTGTTTAAACAATTCAAATCCTTTGAAGCTATGTAATGTCTACCAATCCAAACTTCTTTGGTGCGGTCTCGCATGATTACTAAGATGAACAACCCGAATAAACGGGCAAACAGATGTCGGGCAAATAGTCCCATTTATGCTTATGCAGTTTAAACTTAATACCTATGCACAATGTAGGGTACGATAGGCTGATCACCTGGAGTACTTGCAGAGACCGTTTACAATCTATTTGATTGTTAAACCGTCTGATGATTTTCGATGAAACAAAGTAATGTTCAGGGTATTCTACACCCCTTAGTATGATATTGAGAATTCTTCAAATCTTATTGTTGATATTCCTGCCTAACACTTGATAATTCTTTCAACTGTTGAGATTTAGCTATTAAGATGATTTTACTCCTGACATATGCTTTCCATCTATTCTATTAACATAGTGGGCAATTTGTGCTCATTTTTGCTAAACCTTTCAGTTAAGGATGAAAAGGCTGAGGGCTCGGGCAAGGACAAGGGAAAGTCTAAGATGAAATGTTGAGATTTAATTATGTAATAAGTTTATTTATTTCTGCTTATGATGTAATGTAGCGATAAACACTAAGTTTAAGTTTTAATTTATTAAAGGTTGTAAAGACTTGGGACTTTATTTTGAATAAGTATGTAATAGTTAATATTATTATTATTGTTAGAGTTACTTAGATAGATGATGATGTATGTTGTATCGTGAGCACCATGTCCTGTAATCGATGTTACACAGATTTGGGGGCGTCATAGGTTGGTATCAAAGCAATAGGTTATAAACCTTAGGTGGGGAACCTTAGACTATAACCTTAGGTAAGTTAGTGGAGAAAATAAGGAGATGAACTCACGTAGAGTTCTAGGGGTTATGTTAAATCTATTTTTCTAAAAACAAAAACATCTATTTTAAACTACTAACCCAGTTATTTTGTCTTGTTTGAAGGATGTCAGGAGAAGAGGAGGTTAGAGATATCCACGTTGTGAGTGAGAAGTTGGTGACAGTTGTACTTGAACCTATAGCTGGGGCAGCAGCTGACTTAGACCCAGAGGAGTATCCTGAAGAGGGAGAGGAGCCCAAGGAGGACTCCGAAGAAGCACCTGAGGATACTTTATTGGATGAGTTGATGGATATGATTACAGAGTTGGACGACAGAGTCCATGAGTTGGAGGAGTTGTATCAGGGGGAGCAATAGGCTGCAACATTGCCTGGGGAATTGGTGAATCACCTGGTAATTAGGAACGGGGATCTGGCTGACAAGATGCGGGCATCAGACCAGAAGACGGATAGGCTGAAGGATGAGAAAGAAGCTATTAGGACCCACTTGGGACATACCATTAATGGGTTAGATTCGAGTATACAGAGTCTCCAAACTGACAAGCAGATTATTACTACATTCTGTAGAGATGAGAGGAAAGACCGTACTCGGGCCAAGAAGCTAACAGGTGAGTTCGAAGGTGAAGTGAGAGATAAGAAGATTAGGATGGACAGGATGAACTACGCATTTAAGTCAGCACATGGGAGGTTCCAGCCTAGGGTGTTTCACTTTCCACATGAGGAGTACCGGTATAGACATACCATAAGCCATGGGCTGGTGCTGGAGATAGCGGATGAAGAACACGAAGACACCATTAGGCGGGGTCTTTAGTTTATTCGTGATGAACTTTTACTATTAGCGTTTAGAACGCTTAGCTATGAAATAAAACTTGGTTTTGGTTTTTACCTAGTACTTTGGTTTAAGTGATGTAAATGGCTTAATGCCATAAGACGATGAAATACCTTGGGTGTTATGTTTATAAATAAATATGCTTTTATTTAAGTATGTGATTTGATGATTAAGTTAAACGCTTAGCTATGAAATAAAACTTGGTTTTGGTTTTTACCAAGTACTTTGGTTTAAGTGATGTAAATGGCTTAATGCCATAAGACGATGAAATACCTTGGGTGTTATGTTTATAAATAAATATGCTTTTATTTAAGTATGTGATTTGATGATTAAGTTTTCTTCTTATGAATGATATATTCTGTAGAGTAAGTTATAAGATAATAACATTAAGTTCATTTTAAACAGATAGATGGCTAGAGGAAGACGTCGTCAAATAACCGAGGGGTCAGGCGGTAATGTTGGGGATCCACCGAACCCTATGCAGCATTTTGTAGACATGTTAGTGGGGGCACTTCAGAATTGAACCCCGAATGCCAATAACCCTTCAGTGTCCCAAGTGGCACTATATAATAAATATATATATAAACTTCCGTGACTTTATAAAAAGACACCTCAATATATTTAACAACATTTATCATCATTATTATAATTCACAATATTAATTGACCAGGTTGTTCCCAGGAAAGAGGGAGATTTTCAATAAGGATTTCTCCCTATTGGCGCGCAATTAGGTGACATCGTTAATATTGCAAATAATAATATTAATAACTCTGTCATCTCAATTATTGATTTAATAATATATAAAATATCAACAATAATTGAATCAAATAACGTGAGATACTATGCAACAATTACTGTACCAATAATTGAACAAAACTGAGTGACTTCTCACGTAAGCATCAATAATCAATACCGTGTGCTACCATGCAACCACGCGTATTACTGTACTTTTACTACCGAGTAGTTCAACAGTATTAACGGTAAAACTTCCGCCATTATTTTCATAAAAATATTTTTGTCGTTTTCTCAATCCGACAATAATTCCATTGTGGGGTCTACCAATGATTGCGCCGTTGTACGAATATTCCCTGCTAAAATAAATATTCCCCGACCAATCGAATATAATATAACAACTTGCATACTTTGCAAAATTTATAAATACTACCCACAACTATAACATTATCTCAAATCCACATCATAATATTTAAAAAAATATTTTAAGAAAATTAAATCTTTATTCGTAAAATTTGGGGTCTCACAAAAGTGACAGCCATCCCTTTGGTTGCTTAAATTTACACTTTAGTAAAAGCAGATACAATATTAATGTTGTAGAATCTTTCTATATTTCCAAGTCGAACATAATAAATATATGATCAAACCACAAAAGAAGATCTTGATAAAGCCAGAGGATATCTTGGTGCAGCTTTAAGAAAGAAAGTAACTCTTCTGGAAACTCTTCCCCGAGTTTCAAAAGCTTGGAAAACTATTTGCTATTGTACAGTTGTTTAAAAACAAAGTAGCTATATACTCCTTTTGGTCCCATGCTCTCATGTTGCACAATAGAACAAAGAGTTTATCAAGGAAAAATTAGACGTTAAAAAAAGATGAGGAAAATGAAGAAGTAAGATGTAACAACAATTTTTAAAAAGTACCATAAGACTTCTAAGGAGTTCTGAATCATTGAGGTCACATCATATAGTCCACAGTGTTTGATAACTTTCATGGCAGTTGGCAATCGATAATAAACTAGAAGTAAGCTTTCTGAATATTTCTTTACACTCTATCTCCTTTGTAATAGTAGTTTCAATAGAAGTAAAGGAAAGGAGAGTTATTAGAAATATAAACCCATGGATAGTCATGTTGATCAACCCAACAATAGTACAAAAGACCATTTATAATGATTTGAAGTCTAAAATCTAAGTCCCACGTTGAGTTAAACTTGAATTGAACATTACACTTCACACTATAAAAACAATCCTCACCACATTAATTTATCTCTAAATAAATGACCAAGTCCCACATTTAATATTTTCTAAAAGTCTAAGGAAGTGTTTTTCTATAAAAAGGTATAGCAAGTATCAAGCCAAACATCATGCATAACGCTAGGCTTGAGCCTCGGGCCGGACCAGGCCGAACTATTTTGAAGGCTAGGTTAGGCCAGTTATTAGTCTTAAAATCAAGGTCTGTTCCTAGTTTAGTGGGTCGGGCCTGTCGGGCCTGTCTGGCCCAGGCTTTGACCAGGCCTGGTGTTGACCAGGTCAGACCTAGGTCGAACCAAGGCCAGGTTGTAGGCCTCAGGCCATTTATGCACCACTACTGACGCGCAATGAGGTGATCAAACCCCTTTCCTAGACAGAACTTCCTTAGACATTGTCAATAATGCTATCTAATAATATTATTCAAATAATATGAATTATTGATTTGATAATGAGAATTATTGTATAGTGACAATTATTGAATCAACTATAAAAAATATCGACGTAGCAATTATTGAATCAATAAAATAAAATATTGAACAGTAATTACTGTAACAATTATTGAGTAGTGACTTCTTACGTAAGAATCAATAATTAAAATTATTGTGCAATGCCACGTGTTATCTTGTGTAACACGCCAGACATCGTATTTTAACCACGGGTATTCCAATAGTGTTAATGATAATAACTACTGTAGTTATTTATAAAAAAACTCATACTTGTCATTTTTTTCATCCGATAGTTTTTCGTTATGGGGCCCACAAATGGCTGCGCCGTTGTACGAATATTCCCCGACAGCAAGAATATTCCACGACCAAACGAATATTCCCCGACAACAATGAATATTTTATTACCACTTGCTTATTTAAAATATTTGCGCATTTTACCCATAACTAACCACATTAATCGAATCAACCCCTTACTATTACAAAATAAGAAATAGAGGAAATTCCATTTTATTAAAAAAAAAAAAATTGGGGTCTTACAACCTCCTCTCCTTATGAAATTTCATCCTCGAAATTGATGTGCGTCACTGGTGTTTCGAAAAGGTGAGGATACCTTATTTTCATATCAGATTCTAACTCACAGGTCATTTCCTTAATATCGTGGTTTCTCCTTATTAGTGCGCAATTAAGTGACCAAACCCCTTTCCTAGACAGAACTTCCTTAGATATTGCCAATAATGCTATCTAATAATATTATTAAAATAATATGAATTATTGATCTGATAATGGGAAATATTGTGCAGTGATAATTTTTGAATCAACTATATAAAATATCGTCGTAGCAATTATTGAATCAATATAATAAAATATTAAACAGTAATTACTATAATAATTATTGAGTAGTGACTTCTTACGTAAGAATCAATAATTAGAATTATTGTGCAATCTTGTGTCTTCTTGTCGCAACAATCGCAGTATTACTATATTTTAACCACCGGGTATTCCAATAGTGTTAACGGTAATAACTACGTCGTTATTTATAAAAAAAAATCATACTTGTCATTTTCTTCATCCGACAGTTTTCCATTATGGGGCCCACAAATGGTTGCGCCGTCGTACAAATATTCCCTGACAACAAGAATATTCCACGACCAAACAAATATTCCCCAACAACAATGAATATTTTATAACCACTTGCTTATTTAAAATATTTACGCATTTTCCCCATAACTAACCACATTAATCGATTCAACCCCTCACTATTTCAAAATAATAAATAAAGGAAATTCCATTTTATTTTAAAAAAATTGGGCTCTTACAACCTCCCCTTGTTATGAAATTTTGTCCTCAAAATTGACGTGCGTCGTTGGTGTTTCAAAAAGGTGAGGATACCTTGTTTTTATATCAAATTCTAACTCCCATATCATTTCCTCAATATCGTAGTTTCTCCATAAAACTTTGACTTGTGGTATAACCTTTGTGCGTAGGACATGTTCCTTCCTATCCAAGATCTTGACAGGTACCTCCTCGTACGTTAAATCTTCGGCTATCTCGTCTGGTTCTAACTCAATAATGTGGTTTGGGTCTTTCACATATTTACGTAGCATGGATATATGGAAAATGTTATGAACACGAGACATACTTGACAGTAAAGCGAGTCTATATGCCATAGTTCCTACTCGGTCGAGGATTTCAAATAGACCAATAAATCAAGGGTTGAGATTTCGACTCTTGCTTCTAAAATAACATATTCTTGTACTTTTTTCTTCATATTCATCAGCTTCGGGTTTGTAGCTTGAGCGGTTTTAACTTTATCGATTAAAGTCAATTCTACTCGTATATTTGACATCATCACTGGGGTCACTAGAGTCTAACTCTATCTCCATCATTTGTAAATCATACGAAATGGGTTTTTATGTTAACAATGTCTCACTCGTAACCGGATACGCTCTTCTACTTAACGCGTTAGCTACTACGTTCACTTTTTTAGGAAGGCATTGAATGGTGTTATCGTAATCTTTCAACAGCTCGAGCTAACATCTTCGACGTATGTTACGTTCGTTTTGGGTGAAAAAATATTTGAGGATTTTGTATCGGGTTCAAGGTCAATACAAAATTCAATTTCACGCTCTAGGGGTAGGCCAGGAAGTTCTTTAGGAAATACGTCAGGAATTTTACTAACAACAGAAATATCATTCAAATCTGATGTATTTTTGTTTAAATCCATGACATGGCTAAGAAAGCTTGACATCCATTTTTCAATAAACGAATGGCTTTAAGGCTTGATATGAAAGTGTTTGACTTTAGTAGTTTGGTTGTTTGAATTCGTATAATAGGTTGGTTAGGAATATGAAAACTAAAAACCTTACGAAAAAATTCAATTTTAGCATGATGAATAGTTAACCAGTCGATTCCTAAAATCACATCAAAGGCAAGTATCTTTAAAGAGATAAGATCAACAGGTAATGTGATGGTGCCAACTTGAATCAAGCAAGATTTATAAACTGTAGATGTAATGAAGGTTTCACCCAATAGAGTTTCAACAGATAAATCAAAGTCTAATTTCTCAGGGGTCAAGTTCAAACATTAAGCACAAGTAGGAGAAATAAAAGAATGGGTAGAAACGGTATCTAAAAAGGTATAAACTTCACAAGAGTTTATAATTAACTAATCCGTGATAGCTTCGTTCGGGTTTCTCGTATTTTGAGAAGTCACAAAAAACACTCTTCCTGAAACCACCGACTTTGTTTTGTCCGTATTTGCCTTCGGTTCCACTGTCCCAGCTGGACTTAATTTCGCTATAAGACAAAATCGAGCTATGTGACCATCTTTTTCATAACTAAAACATACCTTGGAAGGTTGTGAATAGTTTGGACTTATGTGTCCCTCCTCTCTGCATCTGTAGCATCTAACTGGCGGTCTTTCTCCTCTCCTAGATTTTGTTGTTGGTGCTACTATCGATGTCTTCCCGTCGTCGTGAAATTTTCTCTTTTTAAAATTTCCACTTGAATCATTTCTTCTATTATCTTGGCCATGATTACCACCGAAGTGGTTACCATTTCTGGCATGATAATTTCCTCCACGATGGTTATCATTGTTTCGATGACCGTTGCCACCTGTACAATTATCATCGTGTTGTTGGTCGTTATCTTTTGGTTGAGCTGACTCATAATCCAGCTCCAATAACTGAGCCCTATTCACTACATCTGAATACAAACACAGTTTTTGAGAAATGAGGTATTGACGTATTTCAGGTTTCAAACCTCACAGAAACACTCGCGTCATTCTTTCCTCATTATCATCAAAATGGGATGCAAACCGGGACAACTCGACAAACTTAGCTTCGTACCGCCAAAAGGTCATAATTTTTTTCTCCAACTTGATGAACTCTACCTTCTTCATGTGATGAATACTTTTGGGAAAGTACTTGTCGTTGATTTTTTTTTGGAAATTCTCCCAACACATCTTGAGTGCGGCAGGCTGAGTACGCTTTACGGATTTCCACCAGTAATCTACCTCTCCTCGCAACATGAAGGTGGAAAAAGGAACCTTTTGCTCCTCGGAGCATCCCAAGACATCAAATATCTTGGTGATCTGCTTTATTCACATCTATACCGTAAGTGGTTCTGGTTTTCCCAAAAACTCTGGTGGTCCCAGCTCCTTGAACTGCTTAGCGGTGACCATCCGTGAGTTGCCAGTGTTTCCACCTACATTTTGCGCAGGAGTCTCTCTCGCCTGATGTTGCATGAATTGTAGAAAGCCTCTGAACATCCCATCGTTCATCATTTGGTCGGTGTTGTTGTTTACCTGAGGATTATTTCTTTCTTGATGCACGTTATCCTGGGTATTGATCAGCGGTGATTCAACAGTCTCATGTGCTCCATTGCTCATCTCAACATTTTCAGATGCCATTCTCAAATACTGCCATAAAATAAGGATTAATTAAACAAATTAACATATCACACTATTAACCCTATGCTCCGACTGACCCATTAAATACCAAATAAGCTTAGGTAGGACACACTAGCGAAGGATTTACTCATCTATCCCCTCCTAGTTCTATTCCCCGATCTCCGCCAGAGACCATATCCCTAAGCTCTGATACCAACTGTGACGCCCCCAAAATAGGTCCACACAACCCATTCTGAGTCGTCAAATACATGGTACAGAAAATAACTACAACTTCATTATTACAATTATCGTGCAAAATACGACAACACATATGCTGTGAGTTTTAATACAAATATTATCTTCTAGACAATATCCAAACTCAAATAAACTCCTCGTTACAATTATTGATACACTATTTGAGGACTGCTAAAATAACTGTCTTGTACCATCACCCCACACCCCGACTAGTTCCCCCTATATTCTCGCCTCCTGAGAAGAAAAATGGAACAAAAAGGAAAAGGATGAGCTCAACTAGCCCAGTAAAGAATATTATAACTAAGATAATGAAAAAAAATTATCGTTAGCCTTCAATAAATCATATAAAATAAAATGGACAACAAGTTTAGATTAATATTCGTAGCGAAAATAACAATTCATTAGAAGAGTTAAGTAAAGAATGAAGTCTACTATCTTCTATGATTTAAAATTCCATCATCAATATTTTATCCATGTGACATCAATCAATATACATCTTGAACCAAATATTCATCATTGCACTACGGGCCAAAGATATTCATTTGTATCACCGGTTGGTCATGTTCATCTCAACACTTTTGTCCATCTTTGTGACTACTGAGCCAAAGATATTCATCAGGTAATCATTCATCTTTGCACTACAAACCAAAGATATTCAGTTATATCACCATTTAGGACTGAGAATGATGAAAATATTTTTAAAAAAAATGAATTCAGTGATATAAAAGGACAAAGATTAGGGATTCGTACTTTAGTTTATCCAAGTTCAAAAATACTCCATAAAAACAATTATGGATCAAAATTTAAGAATGAAGATCAAAACATGGATACAATCAAAGATAGTAACCATAATAGACAACTTGGACAAAGAACGGAAAATTTAATTTTTCTATGAATAGTGTCGTATTCGTGAATAGTGCTGTATACGTGAATAATGTCGTATACATGAATAGTAACCCCGACACGAAAAGGTAAAACTTTCACAATAAAATTTATATCAATATTTTGGTATAATGATATGAAAAGAAATAATATCATTTATGAAAAAAATAACATCCCTTACCTCAAAAGACAAGTTCTTCTGACTGGAATATCGAATATAATATTGAAGGAAACTTGCATTGTATAACAACACTCAAAGTATCTAAATACTCACAAAAATACACTCGATATTATAGAGAGAGAAAACTTCTGATTCTGGTGTGATTTTCAATTCTAACCTAAACATCCTATTTATAGGAAAATGCTTAGAACACCAAAGTAAAAAAATTTAATAAAATATTATTATTTATAAAAAATTGCCTATGCCCACTTTGAAATCGGATTTCAGTATTTACATCATGCAAAAGGACAAGTCTGAGGCCCACCTTCTAGAAATCTCCACCAAAAATATTTTAAATCATTTACAAATTCAGAAACTTCAATAATTCATAATAAATAGCCCTTTTATCAAAAAAATACGAATCTTATGTCCATTTCATATGAAATTTAATTCTCTACAACTTTGTAGAAGAAAATTTTTCCAAATTCCGAACGAAAAATGACCCAAGTTTACATACAGATGATTTTTCCAAACCCCTACATTGACAAAAAATATACTGATAATGACCTCCGTATACCAACTTTGAAAAATCAACAATCAGCATTCTACATATCAAGTGGGGCCTACTAACTCACAAAACATATTTTTAGCATTTATTGTAACAAAATCAATTCGGACCCAATTTGCTTTCTTCCTCATTTTATTCATATACTGTGAATTTAGTTAAAAATATCACCATTATTATATTATTATATTATCACATTATACAATTATAATATAATATAATAATATATTTGAATGAATTATTTTATCAGAAAAGATAAAATATTAATTTTCAACAATTGTCACTTTTCTAAAAATTCCTCCATTTATATCCCAATTGAATAAATATTTTCTTATCATTTTTATCACTTATCATTTTTTATCAATAATTAATTATTCGCAAATAATATTATAGAACCACAATATTGACAACCAGGTCGTTCCTAGGAAAGAAGGGGCTTTCCGATAAGGATTTTTCCTTATCGGCGCGCAATTAGGTGACCAAACCCCTTTCCTAGAGAGAACTTCCTTAGACATTGCCAATAATGCTATCTAATAATATTATTCAAATAATATGAATTATTAATCTGATAATGGGAAATACTGTGTAGTGACAATTATTGAATCGACAATATAAAATATCGACGTAGCAATTATTGAATCAATAAAATAAAATATTGAACAGTAATTATTGTAATAATTATTGAGTAGTGACTTCTTACTTAAGAATCAATAATTAGAATTATTGTGGAATACCATGTGTATATCTTGCAACAACACCTTTGCGTACATCTTGTATTTTAACCACCGGGTATTTCAACAGTGTTAACGGTAATAACTACGCCGTTATTTATAAAAAAACTCATACTCGTCATTTTTTTCATCCGACAGTTTTTCGTTATGGGGCCCACAAATGGCTGCGCCGTTGTATGAATATTCCCCGACAGCAAGAATATTCCACGATCAAACGAATATTTTCTGACAACAATGAATATCTTATAACCACTTGCTTATTTAAAATATTTACGCATTTTACCCATAACTAACTACATTAATCGAATCAACCCCTTACTATTTCAAAATAATAAATAGAGGAAATTCCATTTTATTCAAATAAAAAATACAAAAATTGGGGTCTTACACTCCTAGCAGGTTATTAGGACACTGTGAGTATAGAATCCACCACCCCACACTTTTTCCTCCCGTCACCTTCCCAACCGAACCACCTGTTATCACGTCCACCATTCGTCGAAATGTTTGCTCTGGTTGTGGCTGAGGGTTCTGCAGCTGATTGATATTGTAAGGTTTTGTGAAAATCAAAGATGCAATCAAATTGCAAAATTAGCAGAAGAGAAGTAAAATTAGATTTTAAATTTTTTCACAAACCAATTACCCGGATCATCCTTTATGCATATTATTAATTAAAACGAAGAACAAGAAGTTATCGAATCATACCCTTATAGATACGAGCTCCTACTTCTCCGCGATCTCCTTGAATCTCCTGATAGATTCCTTCCTTTGATCAATGTTATCCACCCAAGTGTATGGCCTCTATAGGTGATCCACCAAGGAAGAAGAATTTTCAAGAAGAAGGGTGTATTGGCTCAAACCCTAGTTTTTTCTATCTCTATAAAAAAAGGGGGCATACTCTCCAACTATTGGAACTACGTATATTTCATATCTGATATAAGACTCCTCTTATAAAGATATCAGGTAACACTATTTAATTAAAATAAGGTATTATTTATTTAATTAAACTCCTTTAATTAATTGGGCTCCTTAATCTTATTAGGGATAATTAATTAAACTCCTTTAACTAATTTTACCTCTTAATCCTATTAGGAATAAATGAAAGTACTTATATTAAATTAATTCCTAAACTCTTTTAGAAATTAAAAATAATAATAATTATAATAATATTAATAAGACTCCTCTTATTAATTTATATTTAATATTTCTAGAATATTAAATAATAAATATTAAGTTATTTAATTTATTCTATCACCATAGATTAAATTAAATATACTTAACATATTATTACGATTATGCCATTAACTTCTTAAATAATTATTCTTTCTTTTATAGTGTGACCTTTTAGGTTCTCCATATTAAGCAGGTTGTGAATAAATCAATTAGAAACAATTCTAATCTTATTTAAATAAATAAATTAAACTATTAATTTATTTAAATAAATAATATTTATTCTACAATAGGGATAAGCCTCCCTAGCGATTAACGAACTTCCAGATAATATAGATTTCAACATTAATCATAAAAGAACCTTTGAGTAAATAGTTACCGTACAATTCAATCCTTCCACCATACAATGTCCCAATTAAATATAAGACTTGGAATTACTATCAAGTCTTATTTTATTTAATTATATGTATTTCGATTCCTAAATGCATAACTCCTAATGAATGCAAATTAGAATATACTTCCTAATTTCATTCCACCTTGGCCAAGGATTCCTGGGTTGTCATTTATCGAATCACATAGGACATTTCTCTTCTTTTACTAGAAGTGGTATATTCTTTATTGATCATTCATTATCTCCATATATAACTTATTACACCTAAGCATACCCTTTTATATACTCTAAGAGTCTTAAGAAATAAGTCAAAGTTTAATTTATTATATATAAGATACTATGATGATCTCAAGTCTAAGGATCATTTGTACTACTACCACTACAGGAATTCGTATTGACAGACAAGTAAAACTCTATTAGGTATTCCTTAGCGAGTCATGTTCAGTGAACTTATTATCCAATAAACACCTACATACTTGTTTTAGTGTCTCCACACAAATGATCATGAGATCAATCATCCTCATCCAATGAGTGAGCAACGTATGTATTAATCTATCCGGATTCACTAATCCCCATTTTAGTAATCCATTGATTGAGAAAATTTTAGTTTTAAGCTATCTAAGAATGTAGATCTCATTAGCATGATCTCATCATGATTCTAAAAGCATTGCTTAAAACTATGGGTTTATCACATATTATTAAAATAGCACCATGTAGATAATAAATTCCTTTAATAAATTATTCATTTATTAATAAATAAATAAGATTGATTATAAAATATATACTTTATCATCATACATGATTGTCTTGTATGCATACTACTTGCAATCTCCCACTTGCATTAAAACACCAATCGTCGTGGTATCTCATACCCATCTTCTCTAAATGACGATCGAACTGCTGTTGTGTTAACGCTTTAGTAAATGGATCTGCAATATTATCTTGAGAGTCCACACACTCCAGGTTGACATCTCCTTTTTTAATGATCTCTCTGATCAAATGAAACCGCGACAACACGTGTTTGGATTTCTAATGAGTCCTGGGTTCCTTAGCCTGCGCAACAGTTCCGGTGTTGTCACAGAATAAAGGTACTGATCCTCTAATGCTAGGAACCACATCAAGTTCGGTTATGAACTTCTTCATCCAAACAGCCTCCTTTGCAGCTTTATTTGCAGCTATGTACTCTTCCTCTATCACTGAATCAACAATTGTTTGCTATTTGGAAATCTTCCAACTCACTGCGCCACCGTTTAAGGTAAACACATTCCCCAAAATGGATTTACTGTCATCTTGTTCTGTTTAAAAAGTTGAGTCTGTAAAGCCCTCTAGTTTCAATTCAGACCAATCATAGACAAGAAACATATCCTTAGTTCTTCTTAAGTACTTTAGGATATTTTTCACTGCCTTCTAGTGTTCTTCTCCTAGATTCGACTAATATCTACTTGTTACACTAAGTGCATGAGCGACATCTGGTCTAGTACATATCATACAATATATAATAGATCCTATTGCTGAAGCATAAGGAATCTTACTCATACGGTCTCTCTCCTCAGGTGTCTTTGGGGCTTGTTTCTTGGAGAGATGTATTCTATGGCTGATCGGCATGAGAACTCTTTTGGAATCTCCTATGCTAAACTCTTTAGCATCGAGTCAATGTACATTCCTTGGGATAAGCCAAGCAACCTTTTAGATCTATCTCTATAGATCTTTATCCCCAAAACATAGGATGCTTCTCCCAAGTCCTTCATGGAGAAGTGTTTAGATAACCAGATTTTAATTGATTAAAGCATAGGAATATCATTCCCTATCAGTAATATATCATCAACATATAATACAAGGAATGAAATAGCGCTCCCACTAACCTTCTTGTACACACATGGTTCATCCTCATTTTTGATAAAATTAAACTCTTTGATTGTCTCATCAAAACGGATTTTCCACCTACAAGAAGCTTACTTTAATCCATAAATGGATTGTTGTAGTTTACATATTTAATTTGTTCCAACCGTTGAAATAAACCCCTCTGGCTGTGTCATATACACATCCTCCTCAAGTTTCCCATTGAGGAAGGTCGTTTTCACGTCCATCTACCAGATTTTGTAGTCATTGTAAGCTGCAATCGCAAGCAAAATCCAGATGGACTTGAGCATCGCTACTGGTGAGAAGGTTTCTTCATATTCAACTCCTTGTCTTTGTTTGAAACCTTTTGCGACTAGTCGAGCCTTATAGGTCTCTACTTTGCCATCTGCTCCAGTCTTTCTTTTAAAGACTCATTTACACCCAATAGGCATAATGTCTTCAGGTGGTGAAACCAAAGTCCACACTTGGTTTTCATACATGGATTCCATCTCGGATTTCATGGGTTCTTGCCACTTCTTTAAGTCTTTACTACTCATAGCCTATTCGTAATTCAATGGATCATCATCATCTATGATGTGTACCTCATCGTCATCCTCTATGACAAGTCCATACCTATCAGGTATCTTCGGTACTCTTCCAAATTTATGAATAGGGTGTGGTACAGAAGGAATCTTTACTTGGACAGGTTCATCCATTTGATATGTAGTGGTTTCTGGTTCTTGAATTTCTTCAAGATCTATTTTTGTTGATTATGTCACGTTCTATAACTTAATGTTTTGATGATGACTTGTTCATTGGTACTAAATTCTTTATTGAGAATTTCAGGAAATTGTTTCAAGAATTGTTTGATGGATTATTCAAGAAGAATGAAGACGATTTCAGTCTTAAGAAAAATATGTAAGGTCATTACAAATATTTAATTTTTCAATACAAGGCTCTAGGACATTTTATGCGTGCATTAAATTGTGAATTAAATATTTTGTGCATGTCTAAAATATGTTATTCATTGCTATCTGCTATTAAGAGAACTGATTTTATTTTGTTAGCATGCATGCGTAAGAGTATTGTCCGAATTAATTGAGTTTTACATGTGTGAAAAGAATTCATGTGTTGGTAACTTAAAAGTTGTTTGTACCGACTGAGATGTGATCATTATCTGTTAATAGTTTAATTGCACATATCTTGGTAAATGGCATTATATATGGCGGTAGAGTTTTAATAAGCACAACCCTTGGAAATATAAAATCATGACTATCCTTGAGAGTTGGGATTTGTTACGCATACTCCTATATATTTTCATGATATCTTATGTTTTGAATTTTGTTGTAACAACTGGCGGCAGACTTTATTGCTATAGGAAATGAAAAGTCTAGAAGTATTTTATCTGACTTAGTCCCTTTATGGATTACTATTTGGAGAGTCCAACATATATTTGTAACTATCAAAGATAATTGGATTTGCTTTCAACGGTTGTATTGTTGGAACGTTTCTTAATAGTTTGACAAAGTAAACAAAGTCTGATAATGGAAATTAGCAACGGAAATAATTTATTTCACAAACGGTAATATTTGGACTATATAAGAAGAACTGAGATCAGTGATAATTTACAAGACTTACAACACTTGAATTAGTATTTTACATTCATATACTTGGAAAACTATTCTATTCTTGGTGCAAATTTTGAGTTGCTGATCAATTGATATTAAGATTATTTTTAGCCAACTTTCGTGAGCTTCATCTTCGTGATATCTATCTTTTATTACTTGATCATTGCATTCACTAGTTGAGCCTTGCACTGTTAAATTGTTTATTTTCTTTGATCATTAGACCTCTATTATGGTAATCTTAATTTTTTAGACTAAGTGTTGTCTAAAGGAATTTAATCCAGGTGGATTAAGGTTTGTTTACAAACAGGTTCAAGGAAGCATAGGTGCTTAAGGGGTGCATTGGTGCACAAGGAGCAAGAGTGCTCAAGTGAATTATTGTAATTCAATTTTTTAGAATCTGATTTGTAACAAGAGTCTTTTAAAGAAATAAAAGTGAGTCTCCAATACTAGTTGGTATTGGACGTGGACTAGGCTATTATTATAGAGGGTAATAGCTGAACCACGTAAAAAATCTTGGTGTTATTTTTATTACTTGCTTTAACTTAATATCACTCAAGATAATTGATTTGCTTAATAAATTTAATTTAACTATTTGTTTCATCGTGAGAATTTTGAACTTATAAAATCACCAAGATATTTTCTTAAACAAAAATTCAATTCGGTAGACTATATTCATTCAGTAAGCTACATTCATCAATATAGTAGGCTATATTCAATAGTTTGGTTTAAAATTTTAAATTGGTCATAATCTGTATCCACACTTATTCAACCCCCCCTTCTAAGTGTGCCTTATCTGAATTTCATTTGGTATCAAAGCTTGGCTCTACTTACTTGGTCTTAAAGGTGACTTGTAGGGAAAGATTCTGACATGGCACAGTTTCGGAACAACAATAAAGAAGGTCAATCAACCAATAGACCTCCACTGCTGCATGGAACAGAAAACTACAACTTTTAGAAATTCCGAATGAGGATCTACCTTAAAAGAGATCCTTGGGAATGGTGGGTTGTGGAGAATGGACCAGTTATTCCAAGGAAAGATGACGGTACTCCAAAGACTCTGCTAGAGATGGATTCAACTGAAACCTTCATGGTTTCTTATGATTCAAGGGCTATGAATACTCTACTAAGCGGGATGGTTCAATCCGAGATTGACAAAGTATCATCATGCAACACAGCTAAGGAGATTTGGGACACTCTAGTGGTGAGTCATGACGGAACATCAAAAGTTCGAGAAGTTAAACTAAGCATGCTTATGCATGATTATGAAATGTTCAAACTTGAGAAAGATGAAACTATAAAGATGGCTCAAGCAAGGTTCCTTGTTCTTCTGAACTCCTTAAAGCTACCGGACAAATCTATTCCACAAAGTGAGATTAATCGTATTAAAGGTCACTTGAATATTAATTTTTTAAAAAAGAAGGTTAAAAAGGTGTGGATTAAGAAGGGAGATTTACGCGCAACTAACACAAATGGACCCAAAAAGATGTGGGTGCCAAAAGGATGAATTATTTTTCTTGCGGGTATGTCTCAAGGCGAGGTTCCATCTCAAAAATGGATTCTTGATAGCGGATGCTCTCGACACATGACTGGTGACAAATCAAAGTTCGTGGAACTAAAAATTAAGAAGAAAAATGGAACGGTCACATTTGGAGATAAATCGAACCTGTGAGATTCTTGGAAAAGGTAAAATCGGTAATTGTAAGGTTAATATTGATAATGTTCATCTTGTTAGCAGACTTGAATTTAATCTTATAAGTGTTAGTCAGTTAATGGATAATGGACACCAAGTTAGTTTTGAAAAAGATAAATGTACAATTTCTCATGGTACTAACAACACTGTTCTAGTTGCACAAAGGGAAGAAAATATATATACTCTTGATTTTGAGCAACAGGAGGAAGAATTATGTCTTGCCTCGATGCAAGATGAGGCTAACCTATGGCATAAAAGGATGGGACATGTTCACATGGATTTAATCAAGAAATTGTCCTCTAAAAACATTGTCAAAGGATTGCCAAAGATAAAGTTTGAAAAGAAAGGAGTATGTGTTCCTTGCTAACTTGGAAAACAAGTAAGAACATCATTCAGCGCAAAGAATATGGTATCAACCTGCTCTCATTTACAATTACTTCATCTTGATTTATTTGGCCTAGAAAGGCATGCTAGTATTAATGGTAAATTTTATGCATTTGTAATAGTTGATGATTTTTCTAGATATACATGGGTATTATTTTTAAGAACCAAAGATGAAGCATTTAAAGAGTTTGAGAAATTGATAAGAAATTTAGAGACTAAGTATGGTCTCAAACTTATAAAAATTTGAAGTGATCATGGTACCGAATTTCAAAAGGACTTTATTATATTTTGTGATCAAAAAGGTATAAGTCATGAGTTTTCAGCTCCTAGAACTCCTCAGCAAAATGGAGTAGTGGAAAGAAAGAATAGAACACTTCAAGAAACAGCTAGAACACTTTTACAAGAAAGCAAACTTCTAAAGAAATTTTGGGCCGAAGCTGTTAATACTTCGTGTTATGTGTTAAACAGAGTTCTCATTCATCCTATTATTTTAAAAACTCCTTATGAGCTTTTGAATAACAAAATTCCTAAGATAAGCTATTTCAAAGTATTTGGGTCTAAATGTTATATACTAAATACTGGTGATAACTTGGGAAAATTTGATGCTAAATCCTATGAAGGTATTTTCATTGGTTATTCACATAATAGCAAGGCATATCGTGTATTTAATATTTACAAGTTATGTGTTGAACAATCTATTCATATAAATTTTAATGAGACTAACAATGATCTTCCAAAAGAAAGAGAAGAGGATGCAGGAAATTTGGAGATTTTCACAAATTCAGTCAACCGAAGAGAACCAGTCAGCAGACCGAATGGACAAATTCAACAGGCTGAATTGAATAGTACACATGAAAATGAACAAGAAGCAACACGAGATTTTGAAGAAAATTTTCCTCAACAAGAAGAGGTAATACATGATGTTCAAATGCCAAAGACAGCAAAGTATCTCAAGGATCATCCACCGGAAAATATCATTGGAGATATAAACAAAGGAGTTACCACACGGAGAAGCCTACAAAATCAATGTGCGTTCTCTGCATTCTTGTCACAAGTTGAGCCAAAGAATGCTAAGGAAGCTATACTTGATGAAAATTGGCTAATGGCTATGCAAGAGGAACTTCAACAATTTGAACAATGTCAAGTTTGGGAATTAATGCCTCCTCCTAAAGATATTTCTGTCATTGGAACAAAATGGGTGTTTAAAAACAAGCTTGATGAGCATGGGAAAATCACTCGCAACAAAGCAAAGCTAGTGGCTCAAGGTTACAATCAATAAGAAGGGATCGACTACAAAGAAACTTATGCTCCAGTTGCAAGACTAGAGTCTATTCGAATCTTGTTAGCATTTGCCTGTTACAAGAAATTCAAGCTTTATCAAATGGATGTAAATAGTGCATTTCTTAATGGATACATCAACGAAGAAGTCTATGTCAAACAGCCTCCTGGATTCGAACATGAGAAATATCCAAATCATGTTTATAAGCTAAAGAAAGCTCTCTATGGTCTCAAACAAGCTCCAAGGGCTTGGTACGAGAGGTTAAGTAAGTATCTTATTTCAAGTGATTTTACTAAAGGTAAAATAGATTCTACATTATTTATTAAACATGAAAAATAAGAAATAATCATTGTTCAAATATATGTAGATGATATAATATTTGGTGCTACTAATGATTTTCTTTGTGAGTGGTTTTCAAAGTGTATGCATAAGGAATTTGATATGAGCTTAATGGGAGAGCTAAATTACTTTTTGGGACTTCAAATCAAACAAACAAAGGAAGGGATCTATATTTATCAAACCAAGTACACAAAAGAGCTACTCAAAAGATTCGGCTTTGAAGGAACCAACCCTAAGGCTACACCAATGAGTACATCAATAAAGCTCACATCAGATGATAAAGGTATAGATGTAGAGTTAACCAAATATCGAGGTATGATTGGCTCTTTATTATATTTAACTGCATCTAGACCGGATATAATGTATAGTGTATGTCTTTGTGCTCGGTTTCAAGCAAAACCCAAAGAATCCCACTTACAAGCGGTTAAAAGAGTTTTTAAATATTTATGTGGTTAGATAAATTTAGGGTTATTTTATCCAATAAGTAATCATTTTCAACTAATGGGTTATTTAGATGCTGACTATGCAGGGTTTCAAATTGATAAAAAAAAGTACAAGTAGTGCTTGTACATTTTTGGGACAAAGTCTTGTTTCATGGCATAGTAAAAAGCAAACTTCAGTTGCTTTATCAACCACCGAGGGTGAATATTTAGCTGCAGGGAGTTGTTGCTCTCAAATATTATGGATGAAACAAACTCTATGTGATTTTGATATAATATGCAATAATGTGCCTAAATATTGCGATAATTCTAGTGTTATTGACATATCAAAGAATCCTGTTTTGCATTCACGTACAAAACATATAGAGGTAAGGCATCATTTTTTAAGGGATAATGTTTCAAAAGGGTTAGTTAAATTAGTTTTTATTCCTATAAAAAAACAATTAGCTGATATTTTTACTAAACCCTTGAGTGAGGAAAGATTTTGTATGCTAAGGAGAGAACTTGGAATGTGCATGGTATAATTGTGATTTACGTACTTAAAATTTTATGACATGCAGCTTATATTTTATGCATATATGTATCATTTATTTTCTGCATGATATCTGATAAAATATATCTATTTGGCATTCCTTATCTGTTTAAACTATATTCTAGATAAACGTTTTTATTTATGATGAATGTCTATCGTAAATATCATTTAATTGGGAAACGTAAAGATTTCTATCTAGAAATAAGGAACAACAGCCGAATAGACTTTTAAAATTGAAAAGATACACGTCTTTCGGTGACAGACTGTTAATTGACTTTTATTTCATCTTCAACCTTCTTCTTCTTAAATCAGATCTTACACCTCCATCATTTATCAAAAACCCTTGTTTTCATTTTCACAAATCTGTAACACCATGAAAACCAAGGCTAGCAAGCGATCGTCTGGTAAATCAAACGACGAAGGATCTTCATTGAAGAACGTTACTGGAACAAAAATGAAATCCAAGCGAGTGCAAAAGAAATCTTCTGTGCATGTGTTGTCTGACGCCACAATATTATCCGACGACTCGGATTCCAGTTTTTCTTTCTTAAAGACTTCAGAAGTAGAACCTTTTCAACGGGACAAGTTGAAGCAGCCAGTATATGAAGAACATATCTCTTCACAGCTAGTGTCTCCTTCAAATCTGGTAAATCCATTTTCATCTTCCCTTGATATGCAAGAAAATTTCTTCAGAGGGTATAGTTTTGAAACTCGTTTTAAAAATTCAATTGCTACAAAGAAATTTGTTTATGAAAAATCTCTGGATTTATTTTATTTCAAAAACTCTGTTCTGGAAAAACTCTTCACTGCTTGCGAAATATCCTCTATGTTGCTTCCTCCTACTATTGTTTATCCTAGATTAGTTCAACAGTTTTACACTAATCTTGCATGCAATGGGGATTGTTTTACAACATATGTTCAGGGAAAGTCATTATTTTTAACTAGTATTGATTTTGGTAGCATTCTTGGTATATCTTCTGCTGGACCTTGTCCTTTTACTCTTAAAGGTACTGCTAATATCCCTTTTCCTCCAATGGAACAGCTTCATATTGTTATGAATATTTATTCTCTTACAACTCCATTTTTCCAAAAACTGTGAATGTGTGTCCTACTGCCCGTGTGTTACATAAGTTGGTTAGGTATAATTTGTTTCCACGACTTGGTGGTGGAGCAGATTTTACCTATCAAGATTTAGTGGTTGTGGCTATGATTCTTAAGGGAAAATCTTTCAATCTTTCTCAAATGATGTTGTCTCATATGCTAAGTTGTATTCGTCAAACCAAAAAGTGTCTTCCTTATAGCAAGTTTTTGACAAAACTCTTCCAACATTTCAAAATATCTTTTGATGATGAAATTTCTGTCTCAAGTAATGAGCTTATAGATACTGCTAATTTGACAAAATCTCATATTACTTTTCTTGCTGGTGAGTTTGTTCGTCTTCTCCCTGATCCTCCTCCTATCACTCCTAATCACGACTCATCTTCATCCTCTCTGTCAAATTCTCATGGGCCTGACATTATGAATGTTCTAAATGAGATTCTGTAAAATCAAAATTCTGTGAAAACTGATTTGGTCGATATCAGAAATTGACTTGCGATTCTTGAGAAAGGAAAACTATCGATGGATGCTCCAGAAATTAATAAGCTATATCATCGTGTTGAAGATGAATTCATTGATCTCCATGCAGGTTTTGAGATACAAACAATGGCTATGGTAGAAGCACATCAAAGAAAATAAAATAGAAACACCTATCAGTTGAGTCTAGAGGTTAAGTTTATTAGTTATCAACTCGGGGAGCTTGCAGATTTTATGGCAACAAGATTCAATGATGTGGGACAGAGGTTACATGTTCAGACAATGTATTCCCCAATCCCAGAATGGCCAATGTACAATTGGATGACAAAATACAAGGGTGATTTTCATGACATGGCACTTCCTCCTATAACTTTTATACCACGACCTCCTCAGTTTGCAGCTGATTACTCTTTAGAAGAACGTCTTCATCGCATTCACCATCGTCCTTATTTCACTACCCGTGCTGAACAGAGGGCTAATCTTGAGGACATTGACTGAATTTGACTGCATTCTATCCTTTATGCCTGATGACAAAGGGGGAGAATTATTAACAGTTTGATTCATTTAGTTCTTTTGATTTGTTTTTAAGACTATTTTGATCTGTTTATAAGACTATGGTTTCATTTGGGTTTTGATAGGAATGTCTGCATGCGTGTTAAGACTGATGGTTTCATTTGTTAAGACTAATGTTTTATTTTAGTTTTAAACATGTTGATTTGTGTTGAAAAACATTATTATCTGGTATAAAACTAACACATGCATGTCATACAAAATTTTCCTAAAATAAGCTATATGCATGAATTTGGGGGAGTTTCATTTATGTTGTCATCATCAAAAAGGGGGAGAATGTTGATTATGTCACGTTCTATAACTTAATGTTTTGATGATGACTTGTTCATTGGTACTAAATTCTTTATTGTGAATTTCAGGAAATTTTTTCAAGAATTGTTTGATGGATTATTCAAGAAGAATGAAGAGGATTTGAGTCTTAAGAAAAATATGTAAGGTCATTGCAAATATTTAATTTTTCAATACAAGGCTCTAGGACATTTTATGTGTGCATTAAATTATGAATTAAATATTTTGTGCATGTCTAAAATATGTTATTCATTGCTATCTGCTATTAAGAGAAATGATTTTATTTTGTTAGCATGTATGCGTAAGAGTATTGTCCGAATTAATTGAGTTTTACATGTGTGAAAAGAATTCATGTATTGGTAACTTAAAAGTTGTTTGTACCGACTGAGATGTGATCATTATCTGTTAATAGTTTAATTGCACATATCTTGGTAAATGGAATTATATATGGCGATAGAGTTTTAATAAGCACAAGCCTTGGAAATATAAAATCATGATTATCCTTGAGAGTTGGGATTTGTTACGCATACTCCTATATATTATCATGATATCTTCTGTTTTGAATTTTGTTGTAACAACTGGCGGCAGACTTTATTGCTATAGGAAATGAAAAGTCTAGAAGTGTTTTATCTGACTTAGTCTCTTTATGGATTACTATTTGGAGAGTCCAACATATATTTGTAACTATCAAAGATAATTGGATTTGCTTTCAACGGTTGTATTGTTGGAACGTTTCTTAATAGTTTGACAAAGTAAACAAAGTCTGATAATGGAAATTAGCAACGGAAATAATTTATTTCACAAACGATAATATTTGGACTATATAAGAAGAACTGAGATCAGTGATAATTTACAAGACTTACAACACTTGAATTAGTATTTTGCATTCATATACTTGGAAAGCTATTCTATTCTTGGTGCAAATTTTGATCTGCTCATCAATTGATATTCAGATTATTTTCAGCCAACTTTTGTGAGCTTCATCTTGGTGATATCTATCTTTTATTACTTGATCATTGCATTCACTAGTTGAGCCTTGCACTGTTAAATTGTTTATTTTCTTTGATCATTAGACCTCGATTATTTTAATCTTAATTTTTTTTAGACTAAGTGTTGTCTAAAGGAATTTAATCCAGGTGGATTAAGGTTTGTTTATAAACAGGTTCAAGGAAGCATAGGTGCTTAAGGGGTGCATTGGTGCACAAGGAGCAAGAGTGCTCAAGTGAATTATTGTAATTTAATTTTTTAGAATCTGATTTGTAACAAGAGTCTTTTAAAAGAAATAAAAGTGAGTCTCCAATACTAGTTGGTATTGGACGTGGACTAGGCTATTATTATAGAGGGTAATACCTGAACCACGTAAAAAATCTTGGTGTTATTTTTATTACTTGCTTTAACTTAATATCACTCAAGATAATTGATTTGTTTAATAAACTAAATTTAACTATTTGTTTCATTGTGAGAATTTTTAACTTATAAAATCACCAAGATATTTTCTTAAACAAAAATTAAATTCGGTAGACTATATTCATTCAGCAAGCTGCATTCATCAAATATTCAATAGTTTGGTTTAAAATTTTAAATTGGTCATAGTCTGTATCCACACTTATTCAACCCCCCCTTCTAAGTGTGCCTTATCTGAATTTCAATTTTCCTCCCACTGGTCCCTTCAAGGATAAATTCATTTTCCAAGAAGGCAACATGTTTGGCAACAAACACCTTTTGTTCAGTAGGATTGTAGAAATAGTATCATAAACTTTCTTTAGGATATCTTACAAACATGCACTTATCAGATCTTGTTCCAAGATTATCATTCTGAAACCTTTTCACATAAGCTGGACATCCCCAAATCTTAACATGCTTAAGACTAGGCTTCCTCCCTGTCCATATCTCATATGGAGTCATAGAGACGGATTTCGAGGGAACCTTATTTAGTAGATATGTAGCCGCTTCTAGGCATATCCCCATAATGACACCGGAAGATCGGTAAAACTCATCATGGAATGAACCATGTCCAAAAGTATTTGATTTCTCCTTTCAGATACATCATTCAGCTGTGGCGTCCCTAGTGGAGTCCATTATGAGATTATACCATTTTCTTTGAGACAATTGAGAAACTCACTACTTAAGTCTTCACCTCCTCGATCTGATCGAAGAATCTTAATACTCTTGCCAGTTTGCTTCTCTACTTCACTTCTGAACTCTTTGAACTTTTTAAATAATTCAGATTTGTATTTCATTAAATACACATATCCAAATCTTGAGTGATCATCAATGAATGTAATAAAATAAGAATACCCTCCTCATGCATTCGTTGTCATAGGTCCATATACATCTGTGTGAACCAACGCTAACAAATCTGTACCTCTTTCTCCTTTTCCACTAAAAGGAGATTTATTCATTTTGCCATTGAGACAAGAAATAATGTTTTTTATTTAAATTAATGAACTTGCCCGTAGGCAGTGCTAAACAATACGTCCTTACAGCTAATGCAGCAACCTTTGCTCCATTTCCCACTCATAGGACGACCTCATCCCTGCTCAGCTTTCTACTTATGACCAGTCCCTACATATTATTACATATGTGAGAACCACAACCGATATCCAATACCTTCCATCTTTGAAACTCTACTCGAGTTTATTTACTTCAGACTTCTAGCTACTTCTCTTCTCAAGGTTATAGCCTAAGGTTCTTCCCCCCCTTAAGTTTTATAACCTAATGCTTTCATACCAACCTGTGACGTCCCTAAATTCAGGTACTTTCAACCCACAGATATGGTGTTACACGATACTACTAACCACACATTCATTCCAATATGACTACATCAAAATGAACATATTTACTAAGTTCTTATTACAATAATATTAATAAATCCTTCTCATGTTATGTTAACCATTACATTCTTCATTGTCATAGTATAAGTTCATACAAATATATACTAGTCTATTACAGGCCCACATCAGCCTTTGGCCCTGAACCATGCTGACTCAGCTTAGCGACGATTTTGGTCGCTAATATCGGTTGCAGATACTTTGGTCGCTAATAGTGGTCACTGATGTGCATTCCAGCGACCAGATTTTATGCAATGCCTATCAACGACCGATTTCGGTCGTAGATGATTATCAGCGACCAAAATCGGTCACTGATAGGGGATCGCAGATAAGCCTTTTTCTTGTAGTGATAATTCCGAAGTACATACAGTAACTTAGGAATTCTGAATAAGTCAAAAGAAAATGAACATTCTCATTTAATTTTTATTCATAAAAAGGACATCCAAGCACTAAGACCGTACATCTGATATAACTTACGAGAACTTCTAGGTGATTAGCCTAAAGTACTCTATGTTGATCAACACTCATCCGTTAAACGTATTTACGTTTAAGTTTTGGCAACCTCGCGTGCCCGGTGAATAAACTACATAAAATATATTTGTTTATTCATACTCAGGTTTACCTTTGAATCCGTACCAAATAATTGGTTTATGATAGTGTTATCAATACTATATTGAAAGAATTGTAAACAAATCAATCAAACTCTTAATGTTTTTCTAACCAAATTAAAATTGGCATTAACTTTTTCGTAAAACAATTCATGCATGTTATAACATGAATCACAGAAACTTGACTAACACAAAGGTCAGACAAGCATTAGGAAAACTTGTCTTCAAGCGTCTACTACTTTTAAGTTCAACCGTTCTCAAACTTTACAATATCTACATGATATATTCACATAGCACACTGAAATTAGCTACCAAACAATCAAAACACATTGTTTATACCAACTTCTTTCTCTTCTATGTCTTAATCGAAGTTATTTCATTAATAATATTTGTTCAAGCTTATTTAATGTTCATTACTACTTATTATCATTTATGACGGCTTATTAACATTACATGTCATAAACCAATACTCATCAATCGTCATTTAAGTACTACAATGGTTGTAACCCTAATCAGTTTTCTATTTCAGACATATTTCCCCTGGATTACCAATATCAGATTCCGTATAGGAATTACATAAGTTTTATCTTCATTTTTCATCATTCTCGTACTACGCATGTCTATTACATTCTATATAACCTCATGACACATGTTAAACTCGAATACGATTCACGGTTCACGTCTTTGCATTTTACATTCTTCTTTTAATTATTTTTAATCAATGTTTAATTCCTAAATTCATAGTTATACAAGTTATTTAGGAATTCTTTCTTTATGTATATTAAGTATATACATGCTCCGTAATTACTACACAAAAAGTTGGATTAACAAAAGCTCGCGTCGGAATTTTTTTCCTTAAAGGCGCTGCAGCGCCACTTCTAGTTCTAATACTCGAGCTACAATGCGAGTTAGCAGTGACTGAGCCCCCGAGTCGGTGCTGCAGTGGATCTTTACAAGGAATGGGTGGCGCTACAATGCCTCCCCTGAGCCTTCGAAATTTTTTCATAATTTTCAATACGATTCCTTCCCGAGATCATAACTCGATCATTATAACTCGGAATTAGTTCATTGAAAAGTCATTATCTCATATATCTCATGTACTACGATTTCATCCGGATAGAATATGTTTTTGAATCCGTTAATGATAAATTCAATGTTTAAATTCTTATTACGCGTTCGTTAAACATTCGTGAGCGTTTTTCTCTCGTTTCTGCGTTTTAAGTCTGAATTTGACCATTCTTAAGTTCACGACTCCTAACTACATCGTTCTTTGATACTCCACCGAAAACCTAGATTTCTAAGATAAACGACGACTTTTGACTATCGTTCCGAAAATATTAGTTAACTATGATTTCGACGATTAACGTCTTTTCCCATAAATTTTGCCATAACTTCATTACTCGAGGTTTTTATGAAAAACAAAATGGAATCAATCTATTGGTTAGTCATCTATATCCTAACCAAGCAGTTTGCATTTAACTTATACACGATGCTTTTTAATTTGTCCATCAACAACAAATTCTAGGTTTTATGCATTTTCTTCGATTAATACTTAATTAGTCAATTAAACATGGCTTATTAACGTTTTTGTTTACTAATAGTCATCCTTATTACTCCGGAAGAAACATACTCTACCAATTCATTTCTCTATAAAACTCAATCGAAAAAATACTCAAAACTTTAGTTTAGGTGTTTTTACCTTTAAACTTGATTAGTTTGCTTTGATTCACTTGTTAAAGCTCCTTTCTCTCTCTCTCTCTATATATCTCAATATAGTGCTCAATGTTTGAAAATAAACAAATGAACCAACTAGCTTCTCTTTTATAGAAATTATAAGGTGAGAGCAATTTGGTCATTATGGCACCTCCTTACTCCACCTCCTTTGCTTGGCTTCCAAAGGAAGCCACACACCTAGATTGGGCACCAAGTGGCTGCCCCTCTTGACCCCTAGGGTACCCACATGGGTTGCCCCATGGATTTTACCCATCCGGTGATCTATCGGTTCAATCCACGGTTTCGATTCTTGGTTCGGGCTTGGAATTAATTCAATATCGAACCTAACTTTGGGCTTGATATAATTTATCATTTGGTCTTGAAATAATGTATCATTGGGCCTCATTCATTAATCCAATTGGGCTTGACAATTGTCTATGTCCAATAGTTAAAGTCCAATAAAAACTAGTCGTATTCTAATCGTATTATTCTCGTATTCTATTCGTATATACCTCGTATGATATTCATTTTATACATCGTATTAATTTTCATATTATAATTGTGACACCCCCAAAATAGGTCTCCACAACCCATTCTGAGTCACCAAATACATTGTACAGAAAATAACTACAACTTCATTATTACAATTGTCGTGCAAAATACGACAACACATATGTTATGAGTTTTAATACAAATATTGTCTTCTACACAATATCCAAACTCAAATAAAGTCCTCATTACAATTATTGATACACTATTTTACAAAATAGTGAAGACTGCTAAAACAACTGTCTTGAACCATCACTCGATACCCCGACTAGTTCCTGCTATATTCTCACCTCCTGAGAAGAAAAATGGAACAAAAAGAAAAAGGATGAGCTCAACTAGCCCAGTAAAGAATATTATGACTAAGATAATGAAAAACAATTTATCGTTAGCCTTCAATAAATCAGATAAAATATAATGGACAACAAGTTTTAGATCAATATTAGCAGCGAAAATAACAATTCATTAAAAGAGTTAAGTAGAGAATGAAGTCTACTATCTTCTATGATTTAAAAGTCCATCATCAATATTTTATCCATGTGACATCAATCAATATACATCTTGAACCAAATATTAATCTTTGCATTACGGGCCAAAGATATTCATTTGTATCACAAGTTGGTCATGTTCATCTCAACACCTGTCCATCTTTGCACTACGGGCCAAAGATATTCATCAGGTAATCAATCATCTTTGCACTACAAGCCAAAGATATTAAGTTATATCACCATTTAGGACTGAGGATCATAAAAATATTTTTAAAAAAATGAATCCAGTGAGATAAAAGAACAAAGATTAGGGATTCGTACTTTAGTTTATACAAGTTCAAAAATACTCCATAATAATCAATTGTGGAGCAAAATTCAAGAATGAAGATCAAAACATGGATACAATCAAAGATAGTAACTATAATAGACAACTTGGATAAAGAAAGAAAAAATTTAATTTTTCTATGAATAGTGTCGTATACGTGAATAGTAACCCCGATACGAAAAGGTAAAAATTTTACAATAAAATTTAAATCAATATTCTAGTATAATGATATTAAAAAAAATAATATCATTTATGAAAAAAATAACATCCCTTACCTCAAACGGACAGTACCTCTGACTAAAATATCGGATATAATGCTGAAGGAAACTTGCACTGTATAGCAACACTCAAAGTATCTAAATACTCACAAAATTACGCTCGATATTATAGAGAGAAAACTTCTGATTCTTGTGTAATTTTAAATTCTAACCTAAACACCCTATTTATAGGAAAATGCTTAAAACACCAAAGCAGAAAATTTAATAAAATATTATTATTTATAAAAAAAATTCATACGCCTACTTTGAAATTAGATTTCAGCATTTACAACATGCAAAAGGACAAGTGTGGGGCCCACCTTCTAGAAATCTCTACCAAAAATATTTTAAATCATTTATAAATTCAGAAACTTCTATAATTCATAATAAATAGCCCTTTTATCAGAAAAATATGAACCTTATGTCCATTCCATATAAAATTTAATTCTCTACAACTTTGTAGAAGAAAGTTTTTCCAAATTTCGAACGAAAAATGACCCATGTTTACATACGATTTTTCCAAACCCACACACTGACAAAAAAATATACTGATAAAGACCTCTGTATACCAACTTTGAAAAATCAAAAATTAGTATTTTACAAGAAAAAATGGGGCCCACCAACTCACAAAATATGTTTTTAGCATTAATTGTAACAAAATCAATTCGGACCCAATTTGCTCTCTTTCTTCTCATTTTATTTATATACCGTGAATTTACTGTAAAAATATCACCATTATTATATTATTATATTATCACATTATACATTTATAATGTAATATAATAATATAGATAAATTATCAATTTTTAACAATTATCACTTTTCTAAAAATTCCTCCATTCCGGCAAAATACTAATAAAATAACTCAGCATTAATTCTTTCATTTATATCCACATAAAATAAATATTTCCTTATCATTTTTTATCAATAATTAATTATTAACAAATAATATTATAGAACCACAATATTGACAACCAGGTCGTTCCTAGGAAAGAGGAGGCTTTCCGATAAGGATTTCTCCTTACTGGTGCACAATTAGGTGACCAAACCCCTTTCCTAGACAAAACTTTCTTAGACATTGCCAATAATGCTATCTAATAATATTATTCAATTAATATGAATTATTGATCTGATAATTTGAAATACTGTGCACTGACAATTATTGAATCAATAATATAAAATATCAACGTAGCAATTATTGAATCAATAAAATAAAATATTGAACAGTAATTACTGTAACAATTATTGAGTAGTGACTTCTTACGTAAGAATCAATAATTAGAATTATTGTGCAATACTGTGTGCTACTGTGCAACAACGCGTATTACTTTACTTTACCCACCGGGTATTCCAACAGTTTTAACGGTAACCGTTATGCCGTTATTATTAAAAAAACTCATTCAAGTCATTTTTTTCATCCGACAGTTTTCCGTTATGGGGCCCACAAATGGTTGCGCCGTTATAAGAATATTCCCCGACAACAAGAATATTCCACGACCAAACGAATATTCCCCGACAACGATGAATATTTTATAAGCATTTGCTTATTTAAAATTTTTGCGCATTTTACCCATAACTAACTACATTAATCGAATCAACCCCTTACTATTTCAAAATATTAAATAGAGGAAATTCCATTTTATTAAAAAAAAATTAGGGTCTTACAATACTCGTATAATGTGACGCCCCCAAAATAGGTATACATCACCCATTCTGAGTCGCCAAATACCTGGTACAAAATTCAAATACAACTTAATTAATACAACTGTCGTGTAAAATACGACAAAATATATGTTGAGAGTTTTAACATGAATATTATCTTCTAGACAATATCCAAACTCAACTTCAATCTTATTACAATTATTATCATACTATTTCATAGAATAGTTTGGACTACTAAAACAACCATCTGGACCGTTACTTCGTTCCTTGACTAGTCCCAGCTATATTCTCATTTCATGAAGAGAACAATGAAAGTAAAGGGTGAGCTCAACTAGCCAGTAAAGAATATTATGACTACGATAATACAGAATAAATTATCGTTAGACTTCAATAGTGTTAAACTGATAGAATATAATAGACAACAAGTTTAACTGCAGCTGAATAAACAATCCATTAAAAGAGTCAAGTAGAGCATGATATCTATTATCTTCTATGATTTAAAATTTATCATCAATTTTATCACTGAGACTCAGCTCAATAAATAATCCACATCACTGAATTATCCATGCACTACGGGCCAAAAATATTCATTATTATCACCAATGATCATGATCATGCCAACAACTGTCCATCAATGCACTACGGGCCAATGAAGACTTTTACCACATCATTTGTAACATTAAAGGTCATGATTATATCGAATAATTTTTTGTCATAATCATACCAATCAACAGTCTATCTATGCACTATGGGCCAAAGATAACTTTCATCACAATATAAGCATGAGGATGATGACAATGATATAAGAATTCAATTAAATGAAAGCAAAGGATAAATTTTAAAGATTTATAATTCCATTTATCCAGAATTCAATAATATCCAAATTGTCAACATGATACTGGTTTGTGGAGTAAAATTCAAGAATAATATTGTATCAAAAATGATTTAGACCAAAAAGAAATCAATTTTTATCATGAATAGTACTCTGGGTGAATAGTACCCGAGTGAATAGTATCCCATGAATAGTACTTCGAGAATAGTACCCCGACATGAAAAGATTATAATTTAACAAGAATATTCAGAAAAATATTTTTGTAAAATGATACTAGGTGAAGCGCAAATTTCAAGGATATTCTATTAATTTTAGGAATTATAGAAGCAATACTTACCATAGTAAGTTTAAATTTAGGAATATGAAATGAAATAATATCTCTTCCATAATATTGAGTATGAAAGAAAATAATATTTTTTACGAGTATTGAAATAAAATAATATCCTTTGACTTAGTAGAAACTGGATTTGACTGGAATATCGGATATTATTCTGAGAAAATTTTGCACAAAAACTACGCTCAAAGTATCCTTATACTCAAGAAAATACTCACAATACTATCGATTAAGGATTTCTGATATTCAAGGTGTGTTTTAGGAAGGAGGGGTTACCAATAGCAACGGGGGAAGAAAAAAAATCAAAGCATTCTGCCTAACTCTCATTTTTTTCCTTCTCTGCCTAATATGTTTGCCCAAATCCTCTCTTTTTTCAATTGTTGGGGTCCCACACATGAGAAACACAACTTTGCAGACCTAATTTCTCCACCAACCATTCCCACCAATCAAAAAAATGTTACAAACTACTTTTCTAAATACAAAGTATTCATATACATTTTGTTTATTTATGTTCCTGAACCACATGCTTATATATTATACTAATAATATTATTAAAAAATTATAATATATTATGATAATATATATATGAATGAATATTTTATCAGAGGAGATAATTATAATTTCACAGAAAAACATGTCAAACTTTCAACAGATGCAAAATTCCTTCATTAATATTAAAATTGAACTAATATTGTGACGCCCCCAAAATAGGTATACACCACACCCATTCTGAGTCGCCAAATACATGGTACAGAAAACAACTACAACTTTATTACAATTGTCGTGCAAAATACGACAACACATACTGTGAGTTTAAATACAAATATTGTCTTCTAAACAATATCCACACCCAAATAAAGTCATTACAATTATTGATGCGCTATTTTACAAAAATAGTGAGGACTGCTAAAACAACTGTCTAGGACTATCACTCTATACCCCGACTGGTTCCTGTTATGTTCTCGCTCCCTGAGAAGAAAAATAGAACAAAAAGGAAAAGGGTGAGCTCAACTAGCCCAGTAAAGAATATTATGACTAAGATAATATACAACAAATTATCTTTAGTCTTCAACAGGGAAAAATCTGATAGAATACAATAGACAACAAGTTGTAGATCAACAACTGCAGTGAAAACAATAATTCATTAGAAGAGTTAAATAGAGAATCAAATCTACTATCATCTATGAATTTAAAAGTCCATCATCAATATTTTATCCCTGTAACATCAATCAATATACATCTTGCATCAAATATTCATCTTTGCACTACGGGCCAAAGATATTCATCATGTAATCATACATCTTTGCACTACAGGCCAAAGATATTCATCAAGTATCTCCATTAAGGACTGAGGATGATGAAAAACATTTTAGAGAATGAATCCAGTGAAACAGAAGGAAAAATATTATGGATTCGTATTTCGATTTATCAAAATTCAATAATACTCCATAATAACCAAGTGTGAAGTAGAATAAAGATCAAAACATGGATACAATCAAAGATAGTAACCATAAAAGACATCTGGGACGAAAAAGAGAAAATTTTATTTTTCGGTGAATAGTATCGTATTTGTGAATAGTGCCATATACGTGAATAGTAACCCCGACACAAAAAGGTAGAAATTCCATAATAAAATTAATAACAATATCTCAGCATAATGATATTGAAGAAAATAATATCATTCAAGAAGAAAATAACATCCTAACCTCAAAGAAACAGTACTTCGGAATAAAATATCGGATATGATGCTGAATGAAACTTGTACTGAATATCAACTCTCAAAGTATCTAAATACTCACAAAATACGCTCGATAATATAGAGAGAGAAAGAGAGAAAGCTTATGTTTCTGGTGTGATTTTCAATTCTAACTTAGCCCTCTATTTATAGGAAAATGTTAAGACGTCGAGACTTGACTTGACCTTACACCGATGGCTTTACCTACTACTATTGCCACCCACCACATTTGAAATAAAATTCAGCACATTTCTTCACCAACCACAAGTAGGGCCCTCTTAATTCTAGAATTTTTCACCAAAATCAATTATAACCCTAATTTTCAAATCAGACACCTCTTAAAATTCATAACAAATCATTCGTTCATTTTTAACAGTTCAAAATTTGTGGACATATACTCAACTTATATATGTATAATATATCCAAAAATCACAACGATCCAACGGTCGGATTAAAAATTATAACTCACGCAATATATCATAAAAATATTGATTTGATTTTTAATACCTCAATTCCGACAAAAATACTAATAAAACACCTCAACATTAAATCCTTCAATTATAACCACATAAAATAAATAAATCCATCATTTATATCCACATCAAATAAATATTTCCTTATCATATAAATCAGTAATTAAGTATTCACAAATAATATTACAGAATCACAATAATGACAACCAGTCAGTTCCCAGGAAAGAGGGGGCTTTTCGATAATGATTTCTCCTTACTGGCGCGCAATTAGGTGACCAAACCTCTCCTTAGACAGAACTTTCTAGACATTGTCAATAATACTATCTAATAATATTATTCAAATAATATGAATTATTGATCTGATAATGGGAAATACTGTGCAATTGAAACAATAATAATATAAAATATCAACACAGCAATTATTGAATCAATGAAATAAAATATTGAACAGTAATTACTATAACAATTATTGAGTAGTGCTTTCTTACGTAAGAATCAATAATTCAAAAATATTCACATAATACTGGCGTCTTCTTTGTGCAACCCGCGCAGTATTCGTATTTTTAACCTTTGGGTATTCCAATAGTGTTAACGGTAACAACTACGCCGTTATTTATAAAAACTCAAACTTGTCGTTTTCTTCATCCGATAGTTATTCTGTTATGAGGCCCAAGAATGGTTGCGCCGTCGTACGAATATTCCCCGACAACAAGAATATTCCTCGACCAAACGAATATTCCCCGACAAAAATGAATATTTTATAACCACTTGCTTATTTTGTAAAATTTGCACATTTCACCCATAACCAAAGTATTATATCAAATTAACTCCTTATTATTTTAAGATAATAAATAGAGAAAATTTAATTTTATTCATAATAAGTTGAGGCCTTACAAATATCCACCACATAATAATTATTCATAAATAATATTATAAGCTCACAATATTAACAACCAGATCATTCACAGGAAAGAGGAGGCTTTCTGATAAGGATTTATCTTTATTGGCGCACAATTAGATAACCTAACCCCTTTTCTCGACAGAATTTTCTAGACATTGCCAATAATGCTAACTAATAATATGAATAATTGTATCGTGTCAATTATTGATTTAACACTACAAGAAAACTAGCTATTTTCGATGGACTAGTCTGTCGGAACTAAGGTTATTCCATCGAAAATGATATTAATTCCAACGGAATATTCCTTCGAAAATTCGGACGAATATAATGTCGTTGAGCTTATTTTCGTCGATTATTCGGTCGAAAATAATTATTTTCGAGGGAATTATTTATGTCAGAAAGTTCGTCAGAAATAACTTATGTTCAACGGAAGTTATCTCGACGAAAAAATTACGTCGAGTACGTCCCTCGGAATTAACGTTTGTTCGTCAAAATTAATTTTCGCGGTGGCGCAAAACTTGGCGCCAATTGGAGAAGTCTAAGTTCGACGGAATTCCGTCAGAATTACGTTATTTTCGAGGGACTTATAACCGATGCATTATTCCCTCGGAAGTAAGATTATTTCGACCGAATTTAATCCGTCGAGGATATGTCCATCGGAAATAGCCGAATTTCTTGTAGTGTAATAATATAAAATATTGTACAGATGATACTGTGACAATAATTGAATCAATAATATGAGATACTGTACACCAATTTTATATTATATATTTTGATGATAACAATTATGTTTTTAAATTAAATATGTAATTATTTTTCTTTATTATTTTACTCTTAACTATTTTTTTACTTGAATTAATTTTTATTGACCTTGATAAATTATATGTCAAGTGTTAAATAAATTAATTCATATAAATATTCAAGGCAAGCAGATCCTATTTCTTTTTCAAAACCAAATAGGTGGGCTAAAAGTTTTTATGCATACTTCATAAATACTAAAACATATAGCAATTATACTTATTATTTTATAAAGAAACCGGACATATATATATTACTATAACTATATCAGTATACTATATATATATATATATATATTAAATTAATATAATATAGCTAGTATAATGCATATATCTTAACTATATAATTAATGCATGCATGTGTCAAAAATCGTGTGTGCAAGTGACATTCAAAATGGGACTTAATAAAACGTGTGTGTGTGTTGGCATGGAAAACCGAGTAGTCTTCTTCCACATGGTCAATATGTATAATAAATACTAAGTTGATAATTTGGACCGGGCGAATTTTGAGCTACTTCCGCGTAAAAATTTTGTTCCAAATTTGGTCTGTTAATTTTAAAAATTTTCATCTAAACCGTACATTTCAAAATCAGTTTTGCAAAATTACATTTTTTCCCCGACTTCAAAAATTCTATAAATAGGAAGTATTTCATTCATTTAGTTTTTACCAATTCAGTGAAAAGAAAAGCATACTCTCCTTGCCTACATTCTCTCTAAAAAGATTTATATCTCTTCTTATAAAAGTTCTGAATTTTTGAAGAGAAAAAATGATCCAAGTATTGAGATAAGTTTAATTTCTGTTGAATTATTTCTTACTTGTATTATATCTATAGATATACAAATACATATTGTTCTACACAATTTTATATATCTATATTTCATCTATTTGTCAAATAAAAGGATACTTGGGCACCGCAAAGCTACGGAGATACACCTCTACGGAGAGGAATTCGAACCGTACGTTTCCTTATAGTCTTCAGTAACCTTTTATCGATATTATTTATATAAATATCGTAAAATATATACGACACTTGATTCCTCAAAACGACACTGAGATAGTGCTCCAAAAAGAGTAGTCATCCGAATTGGATTTGAGAATCGTAATGATCTATTGAAAATATTTATATAAATATCAATTATGAAAATTATAAATTTTGTCATACTTAGACGCCGCAAGGCTACGGAGATGTACCTCTACCAAGAGAAATTTGAACCGTACAAATCCTTATAGTACTAAGTGACATTATCTATAAAAGATCACATAATAGATAAAATATTCTTATATATTATTTTAGTTAAACAGTAATATTTGTTATATCAGTTTGTGCTTAGCTGATTTAAATAATATACTTGATAAATATTGTTTGATTTAATTTATTCTTTTATACAAGTATTGATTCATAAAAATAATTCATATAATACTTGGTAAAGACTATTTAACAAACAATTCTATATTATCCATAGAAAAACACTCTTTATTTTATAGAATTGCTAATTCTTTATAAAGTGCCTTAAAATCATATATTTGCTTAATCAGAAGCATCAGTGGATCTAAACAAAAGTTCTATCTGCTTTAAAGAAGCTCATTGTTTAATATAAAAGTCCTTGAACTTTTATACTGATATATTTGCTCTTATTTTCTATCTGCTTATTTGAGAAGCATTAATCTGTACTTAACTCTTATCAGCTTATTGAAGAAGCACATTGTTGTAAACTTATTTGTAAACAGAGAAAGGATTAGAGTTAGTTTATTTTATGTACCTGTGAGAAAGACAAGTAATTCTTCGACCAAGACCAGAGTCTTAGAGAGGTCAGCAGGAAGTTGGATCTCTAGTGTACTTGTGAGGTGAGGAAGAGACTGTTGTTTCAAAACCAGATCATAGAATAGAACTAAACTCAAAAGGTGGTATAACTAGACTTGAGGAAGGAGCGGGGAGCTTGCTGTCCAAGATAAAATAGTTGAATTGTTAGAAGTTTGTCTATAAACTCTGTAAAGGCTTCTCCGCCTGTTGAAGGAATTTTTATTACTGATAGTAATAAGATCTCAAGTTTAAGGTAGGGACTTGACACTGGACGTAGCAACAAACCAAGGGGTGTATATTGTGAACCCGATAAATCTATGTGCATTGTGATTGAATTTTTATTATCTTGCATGCTAATTACTAAAACTGTTAATTAATTGCCAAAAATTCAAAAAGGCCTAAATATAATTTTTTACAAGTAATAATCTATTCAACCCCCTTCTAGATTATTATTGACATTTCAATTGGTATCAGAGCGATGCTCTTTAACTTGTTTGTTGAGTATATGCAGGCATACCTAAGAGTAGATCCATGGCCTACAATGCTACTGGTTGCGGAGAAGGACTATCTATGTCCAGACCTCCACTATTTGACGGTACCAACTTTGCTACCTGAAAAAACAGATTCAAAATCTATGCCAAATCCCAAGGAATCAAATTTTTGTGTGCCATCGAATGAGGTGTACAAATTCCAACCAAAATCCAAGGAGAAAAGATTTTCGAAAAAGACATATATGAATTTACCACTGAAGAAGAAGAAATCATGAATATTGCATCCCGAGCAGAACAAGTGCTAACCAGTGCTTTGATTGAAAAAGAATATAAAAGAGTTAGTAATTGTAAAAATGCAAAAGAAATTTAGGAAAAATTGATTGTAACCTATGAAGGTACCAATCACATCAAAGAAACTAGAAAAGATGCTCTAATTCAAGAATATGAAAGTTTCAAGCTTGAAGAAGGAGAAAAGATCATTGATATGGAAACCCAGTTTTCCAGAATCATTGATGAGCTAGAGCAATTAGGAAAAGCATACATTACAAATGAGAAAAATAGAAGAATTCTCAAAGCCCTTCCATCCATCTGGAAAGTGAAGGTTACAGCAATAAAAGAAATGCAAGATCTAACCACATATCCTATGGATAATCTTATTAGGAATCTTCGTGCCCACGAAGTCGATATGTTCATCGAAAAAGCTGGATCAGACACAGATCTCAAAAAGAAAGGAATCACCTTCAAAGTTCTTCCCGTGGATCAAGAAAGTGATGATTAAGAATTAAATGAAGAACTCCTTAGTCTAAACAACAATGAAGTTGCTCTACTGTCCAAACAACTTAGGAGAGTAATTCAAAGCAAGGAAAAAAAATATGGCAAAGACTTCATGAAAACAAACAACAACTTCAACAACTTTAAAGGCAAACAATTTTTCAAGCCAAAGACGCGAGGAGGAAATTTCAAAGCAAGTAACAACAACTTCAGAAGTACCAATCCAAATGAAAATTCAAACACATGTTTTGAATGCAAGCAGCCTGGACACTTCAAGAAGGACTGTCCAAAACTAGCCAACAACAAAGTTCTTGTAGCTGAAGAAGGATGGGATCTAAGTGACAAGGAAGAAACTGCTGAGCAAATCGAAGAAATTGCAAATCTCTGCTTAATGGCAGATAATGACTCATCACCAAGATCTGAGGTAAATTTTGAACACCAATTGCCTAGCACCTCATTTTCTTTATACACACTAAAAAAATATATAAATGAAGAACACTATGAATTACAAGAAGCTTATAGTCATTTATATGAAAGTAATGAACTGTTAAAATAAGAGTTAGAAAGATTAAGAAAAATAAATAAAAGTCTTGAAATTGAAAATGCTAATTTAATTATCACCAATGAAAGTTTAAATGAAATAAACTTAGAAAATAAAGAAGAATTAGAACAACTGAAGAAAATTAATAAAAATCTTGAAATAGAAAATTCCTCACTTATTATCTCAATTGAAAATCTTGAAATTGAAAATTCAACACTTGCTGTAATCAATGAAGATAATCAAGTACAAGATCAAGCTGTAATTAAAGAAATCAAAAATGAAAATTCAAGTTTAAAATTAGAAATAGAAAACCATAATTCCATAATTGAAAACTTAACCAAAGAACGTAAAGATTTAGATAATATAATTTATAAATTTACAAAAGGAAAGGTAAATCTTGATGTCATGTTAAATCAACAAAAATGTAGCTTTAATAAAGAAGGTTTTGGATATACTGGTGAAACAAGTGAATCAAAAGATAAAGGACTATATCACGTTAAATTTAAAGAAAAAGAAAGTCATATATCTCCCTTCACAAAATGTTCCTATTGTAATAGAAATGGTCATTCTTTTTATATGTGTAATGCTAGAAATGGAAACTATAAAGGAAAAATGATTTGGGTTCCCAAAGGAACATATGTTGCACCAACCATCACAAGAAGAGAATTTCATAAACAGCATTATCATACTTCTCACAATCCAGTTACTCATAGAATGCTTTTTTTCTACTAAAATTAATTATCCTTTGCCGAGTTTTGTAAAGGAAACTTCAAATGCTCCTTATACAAAATGGAAAACTCACCCTAAGGACCCTTCAATTTAAAGGGTACCAACTTGTAAAATTAGTACATATATTGTAGGTATGTCTTGCAGCTGATATGAATAAAAGCAAATGTTATCTTGATAGTGGATGCTCAAGACATATATATGACTGGAGATAAATCCAAATTAAGAAATCTACAAGCTACAGACTGGAGACAAATCCAAGACATATATATAATTGGAGTTCGATGTGTTGGTAATAGTCACATAACCATTTCTAACGTTCAGTTAGTCACTGGACTCAGGTATAATCTTCTATATATCAGTCAACTATGTGATAGTGGTTTTAAGATATCCTTTAGTACACATAACTGCTTTATTTTTGATCAAACTGGTAAATTAATCTTAGTTTGTCCCAGATATCAAAACATGTATACTTGTGACTTAGATGCATACTCTCACTTAGATAACATTTGCCTTGTATCTGCAAATGAGGATCCTTGGCTATGGCATCAAAGATTAGGACACATCAATATGAAACTCATTAATAACATCTCTTCTAAAGAACATGTCCGTGGTCTTCCTAAATTAAAATTTTTTAAAGACCACATCTGTAAAGCTTGCGAATTAGGAAAACAAATTCATGCATCACATAAACCTAAATTTACTGTGTCAACCTCTCGACCTTTAGAATTGTTGCACATGAACCTTATTAGACCTATCCCTAAACACAGCATGGGTGGTGCTATATACATTCTAGTTTTGGTTGATGATTATTCACGATTTACATGGGTTGATTTTCTAAAATTTAAAAATGAGGCTAGTAATTCTTTCTCTACCATGTGTAAAAAGATTTAAAATCAACAGGGGAGTTCTATTGTTTATATTTGATCTGATCATGGAAAAGAATTTGACAATTCTGATTTCATTATATTCTGTGATGAGAACGGTATAAGTCATAACTTATCTGCTCCTTATACACCCTAGTCAAATGGTGTAGTTGAAAGGAAAAATCGTCCTTTGCAAGAAATGGCTAATACCATGTTAAATGAATACCGTCTTCCAAAGTATTTCTGGGCCGAAGCTGTGGCAACATCATGTTACATATTAAACAGAGTTTTATTAAGACCCATTTTGCTCAAAACTCTCTATGAGCTCTATTATAAAAGAACTCCAAAAATAAACTATTTTTCGTGTTTTTGGGAGAAAATATTTTATTTTAAACACCAAAGGACATTTATAGAAATTTGATCCTAAATATGATGAAGGAATATTTCTTGGATACTCTCTTAATAGTAAAGCATACAGAGTTTTCAACAAAAGAAGTCTAGTTATGGAAGAATCAATGAATGTGACTTTTGATGAAACTCAGCCTACTCCAAAATATAAAGAACTGACTGATAATGATGTTGTCATTGAAGATATTCTCAGAAATATGGAAGAACCAAAACTAGATAATGTATCTCCTCCTATTGTTGAGAATCCCCTTGAAAATCCAAATCCTCAGTTGAATGACTTGCCCAAAGAGTCTCATGTTATTAAAAATCATCCTATAGAAAATGTTATTGGCAATATTGAAAAAGGGGTTATCAATAGATCACAAGCACATAATCTTGCTGGTCATTTGTCTTTACTGTCTCAAATTGAACCTAAATTGATAAAAGATGTCTTACTAGATGAAGATTGGATAATGGCTATGCAAGACGAACTTGAAAAATTCACTAGAAACAAAGTATGGGAGTTAGTCCCATAACCCGAGGATGTTTCAATCATTGGAACTCGATGGGTATTTCGTAATAAACTTGATGAAAATGGAACTGTCGTACATAATAAGGTAAGATTAGTTGCACAACGGTATAATCAAATGGAAGGAATTGACTATGATGAAACATATGCTCCTGTTGCAAGAATTGAATCTATTCGTATGTTATTAGCATTTGCATGCCATAAGAATTTTAAATTGTTTCAAATGGATGTAAAATCTGCATTCTTAAATGGTGTTATAGAAAAAGAAGTTTTGTGACGCCCCCAAAATTAGGTATACGTCACCCATCTTGGGTCGCCACTTACATGGTACATAAATTCAAATACAACTTACTAATATAACTGTCGTGTACAATACGACATAAACTGTGAGTTTGAATACAAATATTGTCTACTAGATATTATACAAACTCAAAAGGAGTCCTCATTACAACTATTATCACACTATTTCACAGAATAGTGAGGACTACTAATGCTATCCTCTGGACCATTACTCCGTTCCCCGACTCATCCTAGCTATATTCTCATTTCCTGAAGAGAACAGTGAAAGAAAGGGTGAGCTCAACTAGCCCAGTAAGAAATATTATGACTAAGATAATGCAGAATAACTTATCATTAGTCTTCAACAATGTTAAACTGATAAAATACAATAGACAACCCGGTTTAATTGCGTGAATGAATATGCAATCCATTAAAAGAGTCAAGTAGAAAATAAAGTCTACTATCTTTTAGGTTTTAAAAGGTTTTCATCAATTTTATCACTAAGACTCGGTTTAATGAATAAACCACAATATCGATCATTCACGTACCACGGTCAAGGATTTTCATCAAATTATCAATGGTCACGACTATCTTAGAATCACCCCCGATCATAATCATACCAAAAACTATCCATCAATTTGCATTACAGCCACCGAGGACTTTTATCACATCATTTATAACAAGCCATGATTATACCGAATGATCCTCGGTCATAATCATACTAAGTTCATCTATGCACGTAAGCCAAAGATAACATATTATAACATGAGGATGATGACAATGACATAATAATTCAATAAAACAAGTTCAAGAATTATTTTATCCGTAAATTAGTAACGCCCAAATTGTCAACAAGATCTTGTTTTGTAGAGTAAAATTCAAGAATGATCGGAAGAATATTTCCATGAAAAGATCTTTGGATGAAACGCAAATATCAAGAATATTCTACTAATTTCATGGAGTATAGAAGTCAAAGTTTTAACCAATTGGTATAATAAAGAATGGAATAACAAAGGAAATCACCATGCATGCGGATTAGCAGATAGACAAAGTTATTCCAACGGAATAATAATAACGGAACCAGTCGTGTGAAATTCACTGACGGGATGATCCAACAGAATAATAAATCTTTGAATAATAAACAATGGAACTGTGTAGGTGTATAACACATGATGAGGATATTCCAATGAGAAAAATAAATGCGAATAATAAACAATGGAATCAAGTCAGGTGTAAAACACACGCATGAGGATATTCCAATGTAATAATAAAGAATGGAATAATGAAGAAGATCACCAAGTATAGGGGATTCAGCGTATACAAAGTTATTCCAATGAATAAATAAGAATGGAATAACATAAGGATTTCACCAAGTATAGGGTATGTATGCATACATGTTATGTATAGGGTATACCACTTTTACAAAAGTTATTCCAATGTAATAATAATGAATGGAATAATGAAGTTCTCTTCATGAATAAGAAAGAATAACACACTTACGAGTACAACAAATAATACCCTTACCAGTAAAAGAGACTTTGGATATCAAAGTAGTGAAGTACCGTAATACTCTTCTTTTTCTCTCTATAGATTTTCTCTCTATAGATTCTCTCTATAATTTCTCTCTCTGTAGAGTTCAATTGAATTAAGTAAGAAAATAATGAAGGAATGAGCTTCTATTTATTTATAGGAAAATAGAATGCATAGTAATTAATCCATAAACGGTTCAGATTGATTTACTTTAATCGACCGGTCCATATTTAAAGCAAAATCTTTTAAATAAAATATCATATATTCTATTTATATAAAAACATTTTACTATGCAAATACTATGCAACACTATGCAAAACACTTTATGCAACACTATGCATAATAAAATATAATATATTCTATTTATGTAATAACTTTAATAAAGTATTCATTTTATATAAAAGATGTTTCTTTTTTATTACGTTAATAATCTGAATAAAACAAAAACGTCATTATCGCTTATAATAATTCATATTATTAATCGTAATAATGGAATCAAACTGAGTGACTTCTCACATAAGCATCGATAATCAATACCGTGTGCTACTATGCAACCACACGACATCTTATTTTTACTACCGAGTAGTTCAACAAAGATCAACCAGTAAAACTTCCGCCAGTTATTTCAATAAAATATTTTTGTCGTTTTCTCAATCCGATAATAATTACATTGTAGGGTCCACCAATGATTGAGTAGTTATACACGAATATTCCTCGCTAAACCGAATATTCCCCGACCAATCGAATATAATATAACCACTTGCATACTTTGCAAAATTTATAAATACTACCCACAACTATAATATTATCTCAAATTCACACCATAATATTAAAAAATTATTTCGACAAAATTTAAATCTTTATTGATAAAATCTGGGGTCTCACAAGTTTATGTTAAACAACCTCCTGGATTTAAAGATTTTAGTCATCCTGAATATGTTTATAAATTACATAAAGCTCCATATGGTTTAAAACAGGCCTCAGAGCTTGGTATGAAATATTGAGTAAATTTTTATTAAAAAATAGTTTTAAACGAGGAACTGTTGATACTACCTTATTTACTAAAAATAAAAATGATGATATTCGGGTAATTCAAATATATGTTGATTACGTTATCTTTGGTTCTACTGACATTACTATGTGCAATGATTTTTCTGAAAGTATGAGTAAAGAATTTGAAATGAGTATGATGGGAGAGTTAAACTTCTTCCTCGGACTGCAAATTAAACAAGGAGAAAAAGGTATTCATATATTTCAGTCTAAATACTGTAAAGAAATGATCATCAAGAAATTTGGCTTAGAATAAAAAAAACCTCTTAACACTCCTATGTCAACGACGGATAAATTAATTATTGATGAAAATGGAAAATCTGTTGACTCAAAGAAATATAAAGGAATGATCAAAAGTCTATTATACATAACTGCTAGTAGACCTGACATCATGTTTAGTGTTTATAAATGTGCCAGATTTCAAGCTGATCCTAAAGAATCTCACCTGACCGCAATGAAAAGGATTTTTTGATATCTTAAAGGAACCACTGACTTGGGTCTATGGTATCCTAAGGATCAACCATTTAATCTCGTATATTTTTCAGACTCTGACTATGCAGGTCATCATGTCGATCGAAAAAGTATCTGTGGTACCTGCCAATTTCTAGGAGGGTGTTTGGTTTCTTGGTTCTCTAAGAAATAGAACTCTACATCTATTTCAACCACCGAAGTTGAATATGTTGCAGCTGCACGATGATGTGCTCAAATACTGTGGATAAAACAGATCCTTGCTGATTATAACTTAAAATTTAACTGTGTGTCAATTTTATGTGATAATACTAGTACTATAAATCTCAACAAAAATACAGTCTTGCATGCTAGGTCAAAACATATAGACATTAGGCATCATTTTTTACGTGATCATGTTACTAACGGAAGTATTAAGCTAGAACACATTGATACTGAATTAAATATAACTGATATATTTACTAAACCACTAAGTTCGGAAAGATTCTACAAATTAAGAATTGAGTTAGGCATGCTAGATATTTCTTTCTAATTTTTTAAAACAAAATCTTAGTCTAATTTTATTTTTAACAAATTTTAGTTTAACAAAATTTATCTTTCTCCTAATTATTAATTTTTAATTATAATAAATATTTTTTTAGTTTACTATTTTTGTAAATAAAAATGCTCATTTTATTTTTACTAAAGTAATTTAAATAAGATTAAATTTGCACCATTAAGTATGATGCATATCCAATGGTCAAAATTGACCAATCCGCATCCCACTCATCAAACCAATCAGACTCCACCACCCACTACAAAAAATGGTGATTTTGCAACAAACAGTTTTCGTTGCTAAATGTGGGAAATTTTGTTGCCAAATGTCATTTGCAATGATTTTTCGGTCGTTGGACATTTCGTTGCGCAATGAGCGTTGCTAATTGTCTAGCAACGAAAAATTTTTTTCGTTGCAGAAAGTAATATTTTTCGCAACGAATTTTTGTTTTCATGTAAAATCATAAATCATTTAGCAACGAAATTTTTTGTAGCAAATTTATTAAGAAATTGTTACTGAAAAATAATTTTTGTTGCAAAATACACCTAATTGGCAACGAAAAGAATGTTTTTATTTTCCAACAAAGATAAAATTCGTTGCATTTGATGCACATTTGCCAACGAAGTTTGCCGTTACTAAACAATATAGAAATTGTTGCCTTAATTAGTTTTTGTTGCTAATTGTGTACTTTTTGGTAACGATGTTTGTTGCTAAATGTACAAAATAAACCAGTTAGATATTAATTTGCAACGAAATTTTGTGTTGCCATTGATTTTTTTATGGATAATTATGATGAATTAGCATCAATACTATTCGAAGGTGATTGTTTTTAGAGAGCAACAAAAGTTATTGTCAATTAGCAATGACACTATACGTTATCATTTACTTTTCATGTGCAATGAAATTTGTTATAATTTGCAACGATATAAATATTGCCTTTTCTTTTGTTATTTAACGAATGTCAAAATTATTTTATAAACAAATAAAATTATGTCTCAATAACCCCATAACAAATTATAACAGAAATACAAACAAACTAAAATATTATTAATTAAATAAAATCATCCGATACATGATCATTTATCATCTTTACAATCAAACTTCGTACGACTGAAAACTACAAAGCCCATCTTAGTTGACACTATCTGCCATCAAAAGGTTAACACTAGTGCCATATATGAAAAAAAAAAATCATTAAAGAAATGTTTATAATAGGAAACAATACTTAAGCTTACAAAAAGAGTTTCAACCATGGTTCATCCTCCAGGTATTCTGCCAATATTAAAATAGCATCAGCCGCTACACCAATAAAGAGGTTAATTAAGGAATTTAAAGATATAATTAAGGAATTTACATACCTTTGAAAATCTCTTGTCCCTCTCACAATCAAGTCCTGAGGATTTTAAATACCTGCTGAACCTATAAGATGGTTTGCACAACATTAGAAGAAGTACAGGTTATCATCGGCACAAGTTCGTGAGCATGAGCATTTGTTTCAAGTGAAGTGTTTATGTAGATGACATGCAAAGAGGGAGAAGACACAGAAGCTACTGCAAGATAATCAATATATACAGGACTAGAAGCAACATCAGCCAAAGAACAACCAATGCGTTCATCGGACATCTTGTACACACCAACCTGCAAGTACCGCATCATTATTAAGATATGGCAGTACAAATTGGCAAAGCCATGTATCAACCAACACAATATAAGTATTGAGGACACATGCTCTGTAGACCGGGAAAGAAAAAACTAGTAATAGAAATAACCATATGATATCTACTTTTTGTTTCCTTCCTACTGCCTTAATTCATCCATTTCCAAAGTATAGCCCTGAGTAGTATGATATGGCTCAGTCATAAATAAACCATTTTCCTATTTGAACTATAGTTGAAGAAACAAGTGTTTTGATACCAAGAATATGACCGGACTCAAAGTAGAAAAAAAACAAAATAAGAAAGTGATGACCATGTATAAATGCTAAATTTTAGTACCTTATTTCTTTAGTGATAGCCAAAAACAAAATGCCACAATTTCTGACATAATTGACAATACAGGCAAAAAGGTTGAAGTCTTAAAAGAAAAATTTAAGTAACAATATGATTTTACAAAAAAAGGATTGGTGTTCTGTCTTTCTTTTATGTTTATAGAAAACTTTGTAACCAACTTGGGATTTAAAGAGCAATACAACATTGCACCTCGGGAAACCCAGCCTGATCAAGGCATAGCTTTTGGCATAAATATACACACACACGCGCACACAGATATGGGTACGTGGAGTTACCTTAACCAAAAATTATAAGCAAGCTCTTATATTCATTTTTCTTCTATAAGTATGCCTCATTATCTTCTAACCTGCATGGAAGGATAAAGTTAACTTAAGTAAACTGGACTATTCAGACTCAGGAAATTATCTCAGATAATATATTTGAACAAAACATTGAAGTGCACGTAAAACCTAAGCCTGTAAAGGCTTAAACAAGAAAATTGCAAGTTACCCAAGTGTATGCATATGCTATTCCAAAAGGCAGTTGCAATTTTATATGAGTGCCAATAAAACACAAAAGTTGTCACTAAATATCAGGTGATTAAAATTGCTTTATTACAAGTAACAATCGTGTGACCACATATATTTTTAAGCAAAAAGGTAGTACCAAGAAAGATAACAAGAATTTAAGCACAACATTGCTAAAATCACCTCAATAAGAGTCCTCATATCAGTATTGATGCCATGGTAATAGTGATAAAATTCTAGGGGAAAGCTTGCTAGAGAATCACAAGCCCTGCCAGCACTTGGTCCTTTTGATCCCTGGTTTCCAGATTCCTTATCAGCAACTGCATCCAAGTGTCCTCGATTTCACTCTCAATTATCTAATCCCTACTTTCCTTATCTCCACCTTTACCACTGCTTAGATCTTCTGAGATTGATCCATAACTCTGGATGATTTTCCTAGCTTCCTCAGCAGTTGCAATGGCATCCTTAGCAGTACCAGCATCAGCTGCAGCCTTTGCCTGGCGCTCCTCTTCTTCAACTGCAGCTCGTACTCTCTCAAGAAACTTGTCATCCTCCTCGGGGAGAAAATTGCATGCATGATTAGAGAGTCTCTGATGATGTTACAAAAAAAAAGTTAATGTATTTGGTATGGAAGTAACCACAGTATATAAGTATCCTAGCCTAACAGTGAAAGACAATGCAAACACTATATTGCACATTCCCACTAAGATTATCAAATTTGGAATGCCTTATTGTCCCTTTAATGATAACATCAATAAATTAATTTTAGCCTTTAAATTAAGCTGCACAGATTACTTTGGTAATTCAGGAAGCCAAGAAAAATGTGAATGTTTGAGGTATTATCTTACGACTTTAGAGAAATATACCAACCTCTCTTTTATAAACTAGGTTAAGACACCCCAATATATGATAAATACAATAGTAGCAACTATATGGATTATGTTCTCGTTTGGTTTAAATACGACAAGTCTTTCTATTCGTAAAGCTTGCGGATTACAAAAAATCAATGAATGCCCTCCCAGACAAATTCATTAAAACTCTTCCTTTCTTTTTTGCTTACTGCTTCTGCATCAATTCAGGCACTCTACATAGTGATTGAGAGCCATTCACACCAGAAATTAACACAAGTCTATTGTGCTTAGGATGGGCGCAGACAGACCACCCACTCTCATTTCAGCTTTTATATGAATATAATGGGTGCACATTATAATCATAACCAAAGAATTTTGTCAATTTATAAAGCTAGATCAACTACATATAATAATAAGAAGAAATAACAATAAATTTAGCCAACCACAACTGTAAAAGTTATGTGCACTTTTAAAGTTTAAGTGTGTTCTTTTGAACAAATAGTCTCTTATATTGAAGTTCGCAATCTAATTACCATAATTTTTTCCACCAAACAGGCAATCATTTTTGAGATCTAATGAGACGTAAGAAAAAGAGAAAACAAAAACAATAGAGTAATAGAAATCCACTAACGGAAGCTAAAAATAAAATCATGAATGCCAGATTGAATATAAAAGTAAGTAGAAGAACCTGGGAAAGAACACAAAGTAAATAAAGAACAAAGGAGCAATTCAAAACTTAAAAAAAGAAACATAAAGAACAAAGCAATAGGTTACTTTTTATTTCTTTCCCTCTCATGAAAGTTAAAAAAGACAAACTCAGTCACCGGCAGAAAGAACACAATCCAGATCTAAAAGCTCTGATAACGATAAGACTATAAACCAAACAGCGACGAAATATCTAAATAAACACGCAATTTAAAACATAACATAAAAAAATGTTGTATTAATTAAAAATAAATAAAACTCACTTATTATTCAGAAGATTTTTCACAGCCACAACAGAGCCATCCTGCAAAACTCCTCTATAAATAATTCCATACCCTCCTTCACCAATACCATTTTCATCCGCAAACCCATACGTCGCTGTTTCAAGTTCCTTCAAGTTGTACCCCACCCAATGTTCATCCCCTCGGTGGACACCGTCGTCGAGGCCTCCTATTGTGGCTTAGCTTCCGATTATGGCTTCATCCAAAACTCTAGATCTGGATCTCTTTACGGGTTTATAGCATTGTAACTTTAAGTCAATAACCAGAATAAAAAAAATAATAAAGTTTAAAATAAAGTTTATTAATAAATGAATGTTAATTTTATTATTTTAATAAATATAATGATTAATGTTTTAAATTATAATTTGAATAAGTTTTTTTTATATCATTTTGAAATATTAAATTTTAAAATAAATACTTTAATTACAACTATAGCTAGAATAAGAAAAAAAATTAATGAGTTTTAAAGTATAGTATTAATGAATGAATGTTAATTTATTTATTTTAATAAATACAATAATCAATAATCTAAATTACAATTCAAATAACTTTTCATCATTTTGAAATTCTAAATTTTAATTTTAAAATGAATGCTCTAATTATAATTATAAATAGAATAAGAAAAAATAATGAATTTTAAAATATAGTTCATTAATTCTAAATTAATTTGAACCTAACACATTTTAATAATAAAATTATATTATCCATTATTAGTGCCTTAAATTTGGAAAGTTCAAAATTTGTAACAAGCTAATACATATATATATATATATATATATATATATATATAATTTATATATATAATTATTCATTAATATATATATATATATAATTAAATACTTATCTCTATGAGATATTTCAAATTGTATTTAGAGTGGGAAGATTTTTGGGATAATATTTCATTTTTTGTGTTTAATTTTTTATTGCTAGTATTTTATTCACCTTTGTATTGAATTTTACTTTTTTTTTTATGAGATAATTGATTAATTCTCTTTGTGATATAGTTTAATTTATGAGATCTTAAGTTTTATATTCTAGACATTCTTTTTTTGGTTGGAATAACTTGTGTTGATTGTTAATAGATTTTTTTTATATTTCAAAGTGTGGGATAATCATAACGATTGAAAATTTTATTATGTTTTTTATATAGTTTGACTTCATTAAAATAATTAATTAATACCCTTTTTACAATATACGCAAGGATCCCATCGAAGGATATACATATTTACACTTATAAAGTCATCATTTATCAAGCATTAATATATAAAATGAGCAAAATACGGATCAATGAAAATGTAATTAAGTTTGGTAAGTAATTAATTTGACGTCGCAATTAAGTTTTTTAAGAAAAAAAATTATAACAAGTTAATAATTATAGTTTGGTAAGTTAATATATATATAAATGATATTATATAAATGCAGTATAATTTATTTATTTGTGCATAGTATGTCAAAATTATGTCGTTTTGACATATTTTTATTTATTTATTAAAAAATTGTTTCTCTCCTCCCAAATCAGAAATAAAAAATAAATATGCCAAAACAACGCAGTTTTGAAAGACTGCGTACAAATAGAATATACACGGCTATATATATAGGCCCCCATTCTTGGCAATCGGTTGTCACGGGTACTATTTCAACAATCATAATTTATGTCGTTGATCGCAACATTGGATGACACGGATTGAAATGGATTTTTCCCTGTCGCTACAGGCTGTAGCGACATGAGAAATTACTCATTTACCCCTCATTTGCTCATGTGCTACATTGTCTACCGCTACAAGTTATGGCGGTAGTTTAATTAACTAATAAATTAGAATGACTCAATGGTAGCTTAATGGCCCAATAACCAATAGGTCTTAGGTTTGAAACCTAGTTGTGATATTTTTGCTTCTTATGTTATATTTTTTGTGTATTAGATAAATTCTATTACCATATATATATATATATATATATACACATCTTAAATCTCCACAGTAAATTAAATATATATATAAAGTAACTATGAATATTTATATAACGTAACTATGAATATTTTAATATATATATATAAACAAATATTCATATAAATATTTATAAATTTATCTCTAAATATTCATATAAATTTATATTTAAAATTTATAAACAAATATTTATTTATAAATTTATAAATATTTCATCTAAAATTTATAAAATTTAGATATAAATATTTTTTATAAATATTTATATGAATATTTAGAGATAAGTTTATAAATATTTATATGAATATTTGTTTTATATATATATATATATATATATATATATATATATAGTAACTGTGATCAGTCAGGATCTGGTTTTTTGTTAAATTTAAATTTTTTTTTTTTTTTTGCTTTTTTTAAACAACTAAAAAAAAGTTTAATATTTTATGGAATTGGAATTTTTACATAATACAGTATTTTTTTGTGTGATTTGGATACATATAACAAAATAGGTCTGTACAGATACATACATGTATAGACCTGTTTTGTTATATGTATCCAAATCACACCAAAATCATTGTATTATGTAAAAATTTCAGTTCCATAATATTAAACTTTTTTTTTAGTTGTTTAAAAAAAAGCAAAAAAAAAAGTCCACATTTTAAGAAAGTCCGGGAGTTCAGATAGGAACCGGACTCTATATAAATATGTATATATATATATATATGTATGTATGTTGATGGTAGTAAAATTTATCTAATACATAAAAAATGGGATAATACATTTTTTTGTCATTGTACTAGGGTCCGATTTTTATTGTGGTTACCGAAACTTTTTTTGTTACAATCGAATAATTGTACTCTCAAAAATTACAAAATGGTCATTATTTTTAATTTTCATTTGAAAAAAAGACGGAATCTAATGTCGATGCATATCGGGCTGTTATTTTGGCCGACACGGCCTTTTTTGTTGAGGGTAAAAATGCAGGCTTGTTAGAGCTAAAAATTTCTTAAAAAATGTTACTCACGAGTGTCGAACTCCAGACCTCTCCAAACTAGAAACCTTATAATCCAACAAAAGCCACTGGACCAACTACCTATTATTTTAGACTGTGACCAAAAAGTGTATTATCTCATCTTCACATGCATAGAAACGATGCTAGGTGGTATAAATATTAGTGTTTTATAAATTCTAGCATGATAGGTAGTTGGTCCAGTGGCTTTTGTTTGAATATAAGGTTTCTAGTTTGGAGAGGTCTGGAGTTTGATATTCGTGAGCAACATTTTCTTTAAGGAAATTTTTAAGCCTGGCAAGCCCAGGCTTTTCTGCCCTCCACGTCAGTAAAAAATTGGTTATGTCGTTACGTCATCAAAAAATTATCCCCATAAAAAATATAGCACATGAAGCATGAAAAAAAATTTAATAATGACTTATAAGTAAAAAATAAGTTAAAATTTAAGTTATTGTCAAACACTAAAAAATAACAAATGACTTATAACTTAGTTTGACCAACTTATAAGTTATTGCCAAACACCCTCTAATTCAAGATATAAAGAGAAATTAATATTTGATTATAAAAAAATTTACAAGTCAAGAAAAAGGAGAATTTGAAAAAGGGGGAGTTAAAAAAGAACTTACACACCATTGGTGCAACTTAATTGGTGTAAGACCCCAACTTTTTTTGAATAAAGAATAATTTTTTCTCGAAATATATTTTTGAATATTATGGTGTGGATATGATATAATGTTATAGTTGTGGGTAATATTTGGAAAATTTTGCAAAAGTAAGCAAGTTGATATAAAATATTCATTGTGTCAGTGAATATTCGATTGGTCGGGGAATATTCATTTTAACAGGGAATATTCGTACGATGGCAAAATCATTGGTGGACCCCACAACAAAAGTATTGTCGTAGTTAGAAAACGACAAAAATATCTTTTTATAAAAATAACAGCGGAAGTTTTACCGTTAAACTATTGAACTACCCGATGGTAAAAGTACAGAATACGCGTGGTTGCATAGTAGCACACGGTATTGATTATTGATGCTTACGTGAGAAGTCACTCAGTTATACTCAATTATTGCTACAGTAATTGTTGCATAGTATCTCACGTTATTTGATTCAATTATTATCACATTATCATCTGCATAATATTTTATATTATTAAATCAATAATTGAGACAACAAAGTTATTCATATTATTATTTGCAATATTGACAATGTCAAGAAAGTTCTGTCGAGGAGAGGTTTAGTCACCTAATTGCGCGCCAATAGGGAGAAATCCTTATCGAAAGCCCTCTTTCTCGGGAATGATCCGTTGTTAAATATTGTGAGTTATAATATTAATGATGAATAATTGTTAAAGTATTAAGAATATATTTATTGAAGATAAGTGAATTACAAAAGTTAGAGGGAAATAATGCAAACTTGGAAAACTTTAAGGTTACTAAAGTGTAATAAGTTAAATCAATCTGGACCATTGGTGGTGGTTTTAATAGTAAATCAATCTAGACCATTGATGGTGGTTTTAATAGTAAATCAATCTGGACCATTGATGGTGGTTTTAAAAGTAAATCAATTTGGACCGTCGGTGGTGGTTTTAAAAGTAAATCAATCTGGACCGTCGGTTGTGGTTTTGATAGTAATCAATATGGACCGTCCGTTCTAATAGTGAATCAATATGGACCGTTCATGAATTAGTTACTATTTAGTCCATTCTCCTATAAATAGAAGCTTAATTTTTCTTTCATTCTCACCAATTCACTGAGATTCACAAGAGACACTATAGAGAGAGAAACTATAGAAAACAAGAAGAAGAAGAGTATTCGCTACTTCACTTTTTAAAGATCCAAACTTTTCTACTAAGGTAAGGGTATTATTTCTTTCGTATTTATAAGGAATACTATTTTTGTATTCATCCTTTAGTATATCGGAATAACCTGCTCACGCGGATTACGTCATCGTATTTACGGTGAAAATCCATTCATGATTTTTTCAGATGCTAATTCTTTTCATATTCTTAAATCTAAACTTACTATGGTAAGTATTGCTTCTATAATCCTTGAAATTAGTGAAATATCCTTGAGTTTTGTTTTTCATCCAGTATCATTTTATTGGAATATTGATATGAACTTTCTTATTAAATATCAATATTTTCACCCGAAGTACTATTCATAGGGTACTATTCACGGGTTACTATTCACTATAATATTATTCACTCGGGTATTCGGGGCACTTTTCATGCTGAGGTACTATTCATGAGTTACTATTCACGGGTTACTACTATTCACCCGATTACTATTCCCTCAAAAATTGTTCACTCGAGTATTTGGGGAACTTTTCATGTCGGGGTACTATTCACGGGGTACTATTTCTGAAGTACTATTTATAGGGTACTATTCACCGAAAAATTTATTTCCTTTCTGTCCAAATTATTTTTGATACATGGATAATATTCTTGAATTTTTACTCCACAAAACAGTATCATGTTGAAAATTTGGACATTATTGAATTTTGGATAAATTAAATTATAAATCTTTAAAAATTTATCCTTTGCTTTCTTTTAATTGAATTCTTATATCATTGTCATCATCCTCATGCTTATATTGTGATGAAAGTCATCTTTGGCTTACGTGCATAGATGGACTGTTGATTGGTATGATTATGACTAGGGATAATTCGATATGATCATGACCATTGATGATTACACGAATATTCTTGGCTTGTAGTGCAAGAATAATTTATGGACGTGATGCTAATGAATATCCTTGGCCCGTAGTGCAGGGATGATTTGATAATGTGATCTATTTATTAAGCTAAGTCCCAGTAATAAAGTTAATGATAAACTTTTTAAATCATAGAAGATAGTAGATATCACGCTTCTACTCGACTCTTCTAATGGATTGCTTGTTCATGACGACTAAACTTGTTGTCTATTATATTCTATCGGTTTAACATTGTTGAAGGATAATGATAACTTATTCTCGCATTATCTTAGTCATAATATTTCTTCATTGGGCTAGTTGAGCTCACCTTTTACTTCCATTGTTCTCTTGTGAAATGAGAACGTAGCGAGGAACTAGTCGGGGGAGCGGGAGTGATGGCCCGAGATGGTGTTATAGTAGTCCTCACTATTCTATAAAATTGTGTGCCAATAAATATAATGAGGACTCCATTTGAGTTTGGATATTGTCTAGAAGACAATATTCATGTAAAAACTCTCAGCTCATGTTGTATAATTAAGTTTGTATTTGTATTCTGTACCATATATTTAGCGACCCAAGATGGGTGATGTATACCTATTTTGGGGGCGTCACAGTTGGTATCAAAGCTTAGGGATATGATACCTGGCTGAGATGTGAGACAAGAACTAGGAGGGGAGAGTCGGGGAATTCCTTCGCTAGTATGACCTACCTAAGTTTATTTGGTATTTAATTGGTTGGTCAGAGTATAGTGATAATATGTGGCATGTCAATTAACCCTTATTTTTGTGGCAGTGTTTGAAAATGGCATCTGAAAATATCGAGATAAGCAATGAAGCACATGAGACCATTGAGTCACCAACGATCAATATTTAGGATAATGTGCAACAGAAAGACAATAATCCTCAGGTAAACAACAACACCGATCAAATGATGAATGATGGGATGTTCAGAGGCTTCATGCAATTCATGCAACATTAGTAGAGAGCGGCTCCTGTTCAAAATGCAGGTGGACACACTGGCAACTCACAGATGGTCACTGCTAAACAATTCAAGGAGTTGGGACCATCAGAGTTTTGGGGAGAGCCAAAACCACTTAAGGCGGAGATGTGGATAAAGTAGATCACCAAGATATTTGATATCTTGGGATGCTCCGAGGAGCAAAAGGTTCCCTTTGCCACCTTCATGTTAAGAGAAGAAGCAGATTACTGGTGGGAATCAGTAAAGTGTACCCAGCCTGCCGCACTCAAAACGTCTTGGGAGAAGTTCCAAGTGCTGTTCAATGACAAGTACTTTCTCGAAAGTATTCGTCACATGAAGGAGGTGGAGTTTATCAAGTTGGAGCAAAAAAATATGATTGTGTTGCAGTACGAGACTAAGTTTGCCGAGTTGTCCCGGTTCACATCCCATTTGGTTGATAATGAGGAGAGAATGACGCGAATGTTTCTACGAGGTTTGAAACCCGAAATACGTTAATACCTCATTTCTCACAAACTATGTTTGTATTCAGATGTTGAAAATAGGGCTCAGTTATTGGAGCGCGATAATGAGTCAACCCAACCAAGAGAGAGCAGCCGACAAGTCGATAATACCAGTGGTAGAAGTCATTAAAGCGGTGACAACAAACGTGGAGGGAATCAACATGCCAGAAATGGTAACCACTCCGGTGGTAATCATGGCCGAGATAATAGAAGTGGAAATTTCAAGAAGAGGAGATTCAATAATGATGGAAAGACGTCAGCACCAGCACCTGTTGTTAAGGAAGGAGAACGACCGCCGGTCGTCTGTTACAAATGCGGAGGGGAGGGACACATCAGTCCAAACTGTACGCACCAGTCCAAAGCATGTTACAATTATGGAAGAGAAGGTCACCTAGCCCAATTTTGTCGTGCACCAAAGTCAAGTCCAGCTGGGATGGAGGCATCAAAGGCCATCCCAGACAAGACAAAACCAGTAGTTCAAGGGAAAGCGTTTGTCGTAACCTCCCAAAAAGCAAAGAATCCGAATGAGGTGATCACGAGTAAGCTAATCATAAACTCTGGCGAAGTATATACCTTATTTGATACCGATTCTACCCATTCTTTTATTTCTCCTACTTGCGCTCAACGTTTAAATTTGACTCCAGAGAAATTAGACTTTGATTTATCTGTTGAAACTTTGTTGGGAGAAACCTTCATTACATCCACTGTTTATAAGTCTTGTTTGATTCAAATCGGTAACCGCACATTACCTGTCGATATTATTTCTTTAAAAATACTTGCATTCGATGTGATTTTAGGAATTGATTAGTTGACTACTCATTATGCTAAAATTGATTGTTTTCGTAAGGTTGTTAGCTTTCATATTCATAACCAACCTATTATGCGAATTATAGCAACCAAACCATTAAAGTCAATCACTGTCATCTCAAGCCATAAAGTTATTCATTTATTAAAAAATAGATGTCGAATTTTCTTAGCTCATGTCACAGATTTAAACAAATATAGGTCAGTCTTGAATGATAATGCTATTATTAATAAATTTTCTGACGTATTCCCTGAAGAACTTCCTGGCCTACCCCCAGAGCGTGAAATTGAATTTTGTATCGACCTTGAATCCGGTACAAAACCCATTTCCAAAGCCCCATATCGAATGGCTCCTATTGAACTTCAGGAGTTAAAAACCCAACTATAAGAATTGTTAGACATCAGTTTCATTTGTCCTAGTACGTCTCCTTGGGGTGCTCTTGTTCTATTCGTGAAGGAGAAAGATGGAAGTATGCGACTTTGTATTGATTATCAGGAGTTGAATCATGTCACCATAAAAAATAGGTACCCGTTACCTCGTATTGATGACCTGTTTGACTAGTTGCAAGGCGCCAAATTCTTTTCAAAGATCGATCTTCGTTCCAGATATCATCAGTTAAAGATTAAAACCGATGACATCCCAAAGATTGCTTTCAGAACTCGGTACGGGCATTATGAATTCCTAGTCATGTCTTTTGGATTGACTAATGCTCCTGCTGCCTTTATGGATATGATGAACCGAGTATTCAAGGAATATTCGGATCATTTTGTAGTCGTCTTTATTGATGACATCCTCATATATTCGAAAAGCCATGAAGATCATGAGCAACACTTAAGGCTGATACTCCAAAAGCTTTGTGAAAACAAGCTTTATGCCAAGTTGAAAAAGTGCGAGTTTTGGCTTGAGGAATTAGTATTCTTTGGGCATGTGATATCAAATCATGGAATATCTATTGACCCAACAAAGATTGAAGCAATTCAAAGCTGGGAGAAACCCAAGTCAGTGACCGAAGTACGTAGCTTTCTGGGCTTAGCTGGTTATTATCGGAGATTCGTAGAAGGATTTTCTCAAATCGCTACTCCATTAACTCAGCTAACTCGAAAAGATACAAAATTCGATTGGAGCGAGGAATGTGAGAAGAGTTTTCAAGAACTCAAGAGGAGACTCATTTCAGCACCTGTTCTGACAATACCAAAGGTTTAGGATGTGTTCTCATGCAACATGGGAAAGTCATAGCCTATGCCTCACGACAACTCAAAGAATATGAGAGAAATTATCCTACTCATGATCTAGATTGGCATTTGTCATTTTTGCGCTTAATATTTGGAGGCATTACCTGTATGGAGAGAAGGTGGAGATTTATACGGATCATAAAAGCCTCAAATATTTCTTCACTCAAAAGGAACTCAACATGCGGCTAAGACGATGGCTTGAGCTGTTGAAAGATTATGATCATACCATTCAATATCATCCTAGAAAAGCGAACATAGTAGCTGATGCATTGAGTAGAAGATCATATACGGGTACGAGTGTGATATTGTCAACGCAAAGGCCCATTTTGTATGACTTACAAAGGATGGAGATAGAGTTAAAGACTCCAGGGACCCATGTGATGATGGCGAATATACGAGTAGAACCAACTTTAATCAATAAAGTTAAAGCGTATGAAGAAGAAAGTACAAGAAAGTCACAGGGTACTATTAATGGTTTACTAATCACCTGGTTACTATTCACTATAATATTATTCACTCGGGTATTCGGGGCACTTTTCATGTCGGGGTAATATTCATGAGTTACTATTCATGGGTTACTATTCACCAGATTACTATTCACTCAAAAATTGTTCACTCGGGTATTTGGGGCACTTTTTATGTCAGGGTACTATTCACGAGGTGCAATTCCCGAAGTACTATTCATAGGGTACTATTCACGGGGTACTATTCACCAAAAAATTTATTTCTTTTTTGTCCAAATTATTTTTGATACATGGATAATATTCTTGAATTTTACTCCATAAAGCAGTATCATGTTGAAAATTTGGACATTATTGAATTCTGGATAAATTAAATTATAAATCTTTAAAAATTTATCCTTTGCTTTCTTTTAATTGAATTCTTATATCATTGTCATCATCCTCATGCTTATATTGTGATGAAAGTCATCTTCTTTGGCTTACGATGCATAGATGGATTTGTTGATTGGTAAGATTATGACCGAGGATAATTCGGTATGATCATGATTATCGATGATTTACGAATATTCTCGCCCGTAAAGGCAAGAATAATTTGTGGACGTGATGCTAATGAATATCCTTGGCCGTGTAGTGCGTGGATGATTCGATGATGTGATCTATTTATTAATTTCGAGTCCCAATAATAAAGTTAATGATAAACTTTTAAATCATAGAATATAGTAGATATCATGCTCTACTTGACTCTTTTAATGGATTGCTTGTTCCGCTGCAGTTAAACTTATTATCTATTATATTCTATCAGTTTAATATTGTTGAAGGCTAATGATAACTTATTCTGCATTATCTTAGTCATAATATTTCTAACTGGCTAGTTGAGCTCACCCTTTTACTTCCATTGTTCTCTTCAGGAAATGAGAACGTAGCAGGAACTAGTCGGGGAACGAAGTGATGGCCCGAGATTGTGTTATAGTAGTCCTCACTATTCTATAAAATAGTGTGCCAATAAATGTAATGAGAACTCCATTTGAGTTTGGATATTGTCTAGAAGACAACATTCGTGTAAAAACTCTCAGCTCATGTTGTATAATTAAGTTTGTATTTGTATTCTATACCATGTATTTGGCGACCCAAGATGGGTGATGTATACCTATTTTGGGGGCGTCACAATTGGTCTATGCCGGAACCATTGGCGGACTTAATCAGTGCAGTTTGGGCAATTTTTGGTGCAATTTCGGGAGCGATTTCAATTCCTTGCCCATCCATTGTCAAAAAATATATATGTAAAATAAAGAGTTACAAGAAAAATTCATATAAATTATTTTAGAAATTAATTATATATTTTTTTCAAAATTATAAGTGTGTGAATATAATCATTATAAACTACATCCAATTAACTATAAACTTTAATTTTTGTAAATTAGAAAATATATCTGTATATGCTCCATTTTAATTTCAAAAACTATAACTTTAAAAAAAATAAAACTGGGCATTTATTTTGGGACGGAGGGAGTGAAACATTTCACTGTATAAAACTGTGTCCAAATAAATAAAAACATTTAAATGAAAAATGATACGTTTTAGGGGAAAAAACAGAGGCATGCTTATTGGGTTTGTCTTAATTTTGGGAAACAATTTACTAGTCGTTGCAAAAAAAATGTATTAAATACGCAACAAAAATATTGTTGCCAATGAATGTGGCCTATATTAGACATCGAAATATAGAAAAAAAAAGTTTTCATTGCCGACGATGAGGAGAAATATCATCGACAATAAAAAAGTAAATAGGCGGTGTTCCCCCCCCCCCCCCAACGATTTGACAACGAATTTTTGCAACGACTTATAAATTTCGTTGTGAAAAATGAAAGCCTTTCATAAACTGCAACGAATGACAAATTTAGTTGCTAAACATGCATTTTTGGCAACGACTTTATAAGTCGTTGCCCAAAAAATTGTTGCCAAATGTCTATTTTTTGTAGTGATCATGAAGCGCACGGATTATGAACTAGAATCATTGGATAAACACTAAGCTTTGATCTCAACCATTGGATCATGTGCTAAAAAGAAACACAACTCATACTATTTTTAAACTGTTGATCTAAATCTTTGACAGCTCTCTACCGTTGGATCCAAAAAGTAAGTCAAATTATATATATAATTTTTGAAAATCTTAATTTATTTTTTTACTTCCTTCTCTCTCATCTCTTATGCGTCCAACTATCTCTTTCTTCTCTCTCATCTTCTCCGGCTTTCTCTTCGTTCCTCTAATCTCTTCTCCGGTGTCGGTCTATCTCTAATGTCCATTCCTTCTTCTCGGATCATGACTCTCAAACACCTTACGAATGTTTTTGATCCGATTAATTGTGAGCTTTAAAAACTTTTAGGGTTTCAGTTAAAGATTTTTTTAAAATCACTTCATTTCATCTACTGAAATTTTGTTAGATCTGAATATTTTTTGTTCTAAGTTTTTCTGCCATTCAAATATGTTTTTCAAGATCTTCAGATCGATGAAATTTACACTCTATTCTGTTCTTAAAACCCAGTTTTTATCTTACAAAAGATTTGTCCCCTCTCATCTACCCCTAAAAATGACAACTATATGATTAGGGTTTTCAGATACTAATTTTTTTTTGAATTCAAACTTTTAGGGTTTCCACTGTAAATCATTTCTGACTTGATTTTTCACACAAAATTTTTGTTTGATCTATGAAACTCTTGGCGTTCAACTACATACATAATTTTATGGTTAGGATTTCTGATTTATGGAACTTCTGATATTCAAACCATCTTTAAAGTGTAAATTTCCTTCTGCTTCTAGTCTGTCTCAAAAGATTTCTGGTTGGGGTTTCTCTGAATTCTTTTTACAAGTTATTTTCATCTACTTCATCAGATCCACTGAAGTTTATGGTAAGTTCTGTTTGCATTTTTTTTTGGCAAAAGCTTTTGTCAATCACTTCACTTATGCCTATTTTCTCAAACCCAGTTATTTTCTGATAATTTTTTAAAAAAAACCCTAATTTTCAACAAACCCTTTTTTTTTTTTTTTTCTGACATTCACTTCAAATATTTTTGACATCTATTCTTTAAAGATTTCAACAGAAAGCATTTTTTTGTCTTTCACAGTTTTTCAATTTTTTTTAAATATTGTCCTCATTTTTTTTATTCTCTCTCTCTCTCTCTATATATATATATATATATATATATATATATATATAACTGTGCAACTTTGTTGAGCTCACTAATTTTTTTTTGAGAAATTTGTACAACGAAAAGCTTGTCATACTGCAATTGGTATATTATTATCACCAACTCAAGTATAACCCTTCTATCTCTTTCTATATTATTACTTGCGTGGATGCTGATGTCCACTGGATTTCTTATTTTTAATTGCCTTATATATTGTGTGGATATTGAGGTCCACTAGATTAATTTATTGCATCTCTGCTATTTTTTTAGATTTGCTATAAATGATAAAATCTTTCAATTTACCTGCCTCTTTGAAACTTATTTTCTGAAATGCTACTTTCTTGTCGTGTTCTATTCAAATTGTTTTAAATGATACATCTTTGCAGTTTTGGTAATCATTCTAAGTTTGACTGAAATCTTTTATTCTCTGTGTTCTTCAAATGACATGTGGATATTTTTTTAAATGTTCTCTCTACCTTCTTAAATGACAGAGCTTAAACAGTTTTTACTCTACTGTTTAACATCAATACTTCCTATTTTTTGTTACTGTATAGTCTTATTACTTGCTCCTACATCAGTTTATTAATTGCTACTTTTACTTGATTACTTAGAGTGTATATTACCTGCCGCATATCATCCTTCTTTTCTCTATCTATATATATAAGTCCTTTCAAAAATTACGCATTCATATGTGCAGTGTCTCTTTAGCTTGATATTTTCTCCTATCCTTCCTGCATCTCTACTAATAATGTCTAATTTATTTTCATCTAAAAGGAAAACTCTTCCTCTAAATTCTGAGGTGTAATTCTCCAATGATGTCCCTCACCTCATTACTCCCTCTGCCCAATCAAAGTATAGGTCTATGAGACAAAATGTGTGTCCCAGAAATGTCATCACATTTCACAACTTTCCAAAATTATTTGAAATTTTTAAAAATGTTGGGTGGGAATGCTTGGTTTCCTTCTATGATAAATCAATTTATCCTAGTCTTGTAGCAGAATTTTATGCTCATATGGAGTTTTCAACTAATTCTTCTAGGATATTAAAGAGTATTACCACTTGCATCCAAGGACAAACTTACATCATAGATGAATTATTTCTTGTCCATGCACTTCAGTTGCATCCTTCCACTCTAGAATTACCTAGGGTTAATTCATATCTTCATCCATCTGGTATATCTGTAGAAGAATGCATGTTATTCAAGTTTAATCTGTCTGTGGTAACTGATCAAATGGTACCAGCTCTTTTATTTGACTATCCTTGCAAAGTTGGTCTGGATTTTCTAACTGTTGAGTGCCAGTTTTTGGGCAAAATCTTAAGAAATAATTTCATGCCTGTACGCGATGATCAAAAAATACTACCCTTTAATCTGGAAATTATCAAAAGTCTCTTAAATGAATGCATGCCTTTCAATCTGGCCTACTTCTTACTGTCATCATTTGAATACTGTTTTTAAAATAATTGTCTTGGTTTTGGTCTACTCCTCACACATGTGTTCCATTATTTGAAGATTCATTTGTCCAATCATTAGTCTCAACTCGTTCCCACCAGCAACATCGTATCCCACTTAAATCTGCCACCTCAGCCCCTCATTATTTTTTAACCCCTTGATCATGAGATTCTTGAAACCAACATCAACATGGCTGCAAAAATTGACTGACTCAATAGTATGAACCAACTTCTGTTGCAAAATAAAACTCTAATTTTGGAAAAATAGAAGATGTTCAGTTATCTTTACATACTATTAAATCTATGGTATGCTTGTTATTGGAGAACAACAACCTGCTGATGGATCCCTTCACTGTCAATACCACTGCTGACTTCAATGCTCCTGTACCCCCACAAGAAGATCCTGAAGTCAACATTCGTGACATTTCTCACTTCTCTTCTCTAAATTTAGAGGACATCTAACTATTTGCTTAACTTGTCTAACTAACTATTCGAATAACTGTAACCTTAATCCCTCACCCCTCTTCTACTTCACTAACTACTACACTACTACTACTACTACTACTAAGTATATCTATATACTGGTTTTATATATTTTTGGTTACTAACACTCTTTGCAGGTTTTCTAAAATATTTCATGCAGGTTTAAAATTTTCTTTTACCCCGTCACTTTTTATGATAACAAAGGGGGAGAAGAAAAATATGGATATAAACTGCTATGAATGCATATAAATTGCTATGAATAGATTATATAAACTGCCATGAATGGATTATATAAATAGCTATGAGTGAATCTAAACTGTTATAAACTGCCATGAGATTGAATATATACTGTTATAAAGTGTTCACAGTTTAAGGGGGAGTTTTCTTAAAAACTAAAAATATTTTTATAATTGTCGTCATCAAAAAGGGAGAAATTGATAGGTATAATTTTATATTATATATTTTGATGATAACAATTATGTTTTTAAATTAAATATGTAATTATTTTTCCTTATTATTTTTTTCTTAACTATTTTTTACTTGAATTAATTTTTATTGACCTTGATAAATTATATGTCAAGTGTTAAATAAATTAATTCATATAAATATTCAAGGCAAGAGATCCTATTTCTTTTTCAAACCCAAAAGGTGGGCAAAATGTTTTTATGCATGCATACTTCATAAATACTAAAACATATAGCAAATATACTTATTATTTTATAAAGAAATAGGACATATATATATATATATATATATATATATTACTATAACTATATCGTTATACTATATATATATATATATAAACATACATATACAATTAATATAATATAGCTAGTATAATGCATATATCTTAACTACATAATTAATGCATGCATGTGTCAAAAACAGTGTGTGTAAGTGACATTCAAAATGGGACTTAATAAAACGTGTGTGTGTGTGTGTGTGTGTGTTGGCATGGAAAACCGAGTAGTCTTTTTCCACATGGTCAATATGTATAATAAATACTAAGTTGATAACATTTGGACCGGGCGAATTTTGAGCTACTTCCGCGTAAATTTTTTGTTCCAATTTGGTCCTTTAATTTCAAAAAAAATCATCTAAACCGTATATTTGAAAATCAGTTTTGCAAAATTACATTTTTGCCCTGACTTCAAAAATTCTATAAATAGGAAGTATTTCATTCATTTGGTTTTTACCAATTCAGTGAAAAGAAAAGCATACTCTCCTTGCCTACATTCTCTCTAAAAAGATTTATATCTCTTCTTATAAAAGTTCTGAATTTTTGAAGAGAAAAATTGGTCCAAGTATTGAGATAAGTTTAATTTCTGTTGAATTATTTCTTACTTGTATTATATCTATAGATATAGAAATACATATTGTTCTACACAATTTTATATATCTATATTTCATCTATTTGTCAAATAAAAGGATACTTGGGCGCCGCAAGGCTACAAAGATACACCTCTACGGAGAGGAATTCGAACCGTACGATTCCTTATAGTCTTCAGTAACCTTTTATCGATATTATTTATATAAATATCGTAAAATATATACGACACTTGATTCCTCAAAACGACACTGAGATAGTGCTCCAAAAAGAATAGTCATCCGAACTGGATTTGAGAATCGTAATGATCTATTGAAAATATTTATATAAATATCAATTATGAAAATTATAAATTTTGTCATACTTAGACGCCGCAAGGCTACGGAGATATACCTCTACCAAGAGGAATTTGAACCGTACAAATCCTTATAGTACTAAGTTACATTATCTATAAAAGATCACATAATAGATAAAATATTCTTATATATTATTTTAGTTAAACAGTAATATTTGTTATATCAGTTTGTGTTTAGCTGATTTAAATAATATACTTGATAAATATTGTTAGATTTAATTTATTCTTTTATACAAGTATTGATTCATAAAAATAATTCATATAATACTTGGTAAAGACTATTTAAGAAACAATTCTATATTATCCATAGAAAAACACTCTTTATTTTATAAAATTGCTAATTCTTTATAAAGTTCCTTAAAATCATATATTTGCTTAATCAGAAGCTTCAGTGGATCTAAACAAAAGTTCTATCTGCTTTAAAGAAGCTCATTGTTTAATATAAAAGTCCTTGAACTTTTATACTGATATATTTGCTCTTATTTTCTATCTGCTTATTTGAGAAGCATTAATCTGTACTTAACTCTTATCAGCTTATTGAAGAAGCACATTGTTGTAAACTTATTTGAAAACAAAGAAAGGATTAGAGTTAGTTTATTTTATGTACCTGCGAGAAAGACAAGTAATTCTTCGACCAAGACCAGAGTCTTAGAGAGGTCAGCAGGAAGTTGGATCTCTAGTGTATTTGTGAGGTGAGGAAGAGACTGTTGTTTTAAGACCAAATCATAGAATAGAACTGAACTCAAAAGGTGGTATAACTAGACTTGAGGAAGGAGCGGGGAGCTTGCTGTCCAAGATAGAATAGTTGAATTGTTGGAAGTTTGTCTATAAACTTTGCAAAGGCTTCTCCACCTATTGAAGGAGTTTTTATTACTTATAGTAATAGAATCTCAAGTTCCAAGTAGGGACTTGAGACTAGACGTAGCAACATACCAAGGGGTGTATGTTGTGAACCAGATAAATCTCTGTGCATTGTGATTGAATTTTTATTATCTTGCATGCTAATTACTAAAACTATTAATTAATTGCCAAAAATTCAAAAAGGCCTAAATATAATTTTTAACAAGTAATAATCTATTCAACCCCCCTTCTAGATTATTATTGACCTTTCATCCAACAATCAGCAACAACATATATATATCATAATCAGCCCATAATACAACGTTCTACAACTAAACTAAACTAGTTAAACTTATAAACTACAAATGACTTATATAAACTTCAAAACTAAACTACATAAATATAGAACAATAATCATGTACAAATAACAATGAAATGGTGCCAAATTATCACTACGTGCTTATACAATAATGTTCTACAAAACATCTATACAGATATATGATAGACAATATATATATATATATATATATGTATATCAACCTAAACTAGTACTACCACCAGTAGGATCAGAGTCTTCTGGCGGAGGTCAACGATGCTGCTCGGTTGTCTGGAAATCTTGCTTGCCATCACCATCGATAGTAGCATCACCCTATTGATACAAACAAAAATAAAATACATGAGTCCGTATTAGAGAATTAAAATAGATGAAAATTAAATAACATGCAAATTAATAAACTTAAAATAAATATAATACTTGAGTAGGTGGGGGCTAACTCCCTATCGAGCCAAAAGCCTCAGAGAGTAAGGTAACCACCAACCGGAGCACCTCGTTGCGTATCACGATAAACTGCTCATGCGGGATACCCGTACTCTCGACGGTCGCCCCTGCTGTAATATCCCGTGTTAGCTGGTGAAGGCGAGCTCGGATAGGCAACTCCTGACGACAGATAACTGGATACGTACGAAACGTCTCCAACACAGCCTCCATGACCCTCTGGAAAATCTGGTCATCCAAGTCAGCGCCCGTGTGAGAAGGTCCAACAAGTGCTCTTGGACGATGGCGTTGGCTAGAGCCTACGAAAACAAATATATTATTACAAATAATATTTGCAATTAAATTATATTAACTTATATAGCAAAAAGAATATTACCTCTAGGTAATGTATACATTGGTACCCTCGGTAGGCCCAGCACTCGATACCTATTGGTACTACTACTAGGGGAATCCTGAGACGCGACCCATAGTCTCAACTCGTCATCCCGGGATAATACAATCTCGGTCGGAGGAATGGTAGAATCTAACGGCTCAGCACCCCCTAGTAGCCTCCAACTCAGCTATATGCTGGTACTGAAGCTTCTGAAATCGGTCCTGTAATTTATTTTGTGACATTGAACATTAATGAAAACATTATATCAATTACCTAATATTAATAATTATATAAGATAAATTTGTATTAGTCTTACCCGTATAGCTAATGTTGCGGGAGACATGCTAGAATCCTTCGGCGTGTGGGCTTTATCCCAAAACTTTAGCATGTAGGAGGTCGACCCTGAAAGTAGTATGCACACAAGCCAATCATGTTTGATGATAAAGCATATACTTTGTAACAATCTTATTCATTTATTAATAAAAAGTATTAATTTATTAAAGGCTTTTAATTATCTACATGATGCTGTTTTATAATATGTGATAAACCCATAGTTTTAAGCAATGCTTTTAGAATAATGATGATGATCATTCTAATGAGATCTAAATTCTTTGAAAGCTTAAAACTAAAATAGTTCCCAATCGTTGGATTACTAAATTGGGGATTAGTGAATCCGGATAGATTGGTACATACGTTGCTTGCTCATTGGATGAGGATGATTGATCTCATGATCATTTGTGTGGAGACACTAAAGCAAGTATGTAGGTGCTTATTAGAGAATAAGTTCATGAGCGTGGCTCGCTAAGAAATACCTAATGGAGTTTTATTTGCTGTCAATAGGAATTTCAGTAGTGATAGTAGTACAAGTAATCCTTGGACTTGAGATCATCATAGTATCTTGTATGCGATGAGTTATACTTTGACTTATTCCTTAAGACCCTTAGGGTATATCAAAGGTATGCTTGGGTATAATAAGTTTATACATGGAGATAATGTATGATCAATAAAGAATCTACCACTTCTAATAAAAGAAGAGAAATGTCCTATGTGATTCGATAAATGACAACCCAAGAGTCCTTGGTTAAGGCGAATGAAATTAGAAAGGAGTTTCTAATTTGCATTATTTGGAGTTGTGCATTTAAGGATCGAAATACATATAATTAAATAAAATAAGACTTGTGAGTAATTCCATGTCTTATATTTAATTGGGACATTGTATGGTGGAAGGATTGAATTGTATGGTAACTATTTACTCAAAGGTTCTTTTATGATTAATGTTGAAATCTATATTATACGGAAAGTCGTTGATTTTCTGGGGAGGCTTATCCTATTGTAGAATAAATATTATTTATTTAAATAAATTAATTGTTTAATTTATTTATTTAAATAAGATTAGAATTATTCTAATTGATTTATTCACAATAGGTTTAATATGGAGAACCTAAAGGGTCACACCATAAAAGGAAGAATAATTATTTAAGAAATTAATGGCATAATCGTAATAATAATATGTTAAGTATATTTAATTTAATCTATGGTGATAGAATAAATTAAATAGCTTAATATTTATTATTTAATATTTTAGAAATATTAAATATAAATTAATAAGAGGAGTCTTATTAATATTATTATAATTATTATTATTTTAATTTCTAAAAGAGTTTAGGAATTAATTTAATATAAGTACTCTCATTTATTCCTAATTGGATTAGGAAGGAAAATTAGTTAAAGGAGTTTAATTAATTATCCCTAATAAGATTAGGGAGTTTAATTAATTAAAAGAATTTAATTAATTAAAATAAATCCCAATTCCTTAATTGTTAAGGTGGGTTGCCCACATCTATAAATAAGAGGAGTCTTATTATGGGTGTAGGAGGTTGTTGACTTTTTACAACGACATAATTCTAATTTGTTGGAGAGTACCCTTTTCTATAGAGATAGAAAACTAGGGTTTGAGCCAAATACACCATCTTCTTGAATTCTTTAGTTTTCTTTGGTGGATCACCTCAGAGGCCAAACATATGGGTGGCTAACGTTGATCGAAAAAGAAGGAACCAAACCCGGTGGATTCAAGTTGAACGCGAAAGGATTTGGAGGTGAACTTCACACGAGGAAGCTCGATCTTCAAGGGTATGATTTTATTCTTTATCTTTTCGTTTAATTAATAATTGTGCATAAAGGGTGATAGGGTATATGGTTTGTAAATTTTAAATTCGATTTTTACACGTTTCCGCTTTAATTATGCAATTTGATTGCGTTCAAGAATATTATTAAACCTAATGAGTGGCATCGAGCCAAACCTTTATACTAATTATTAGTTGTTTTAATTTGATATGTATATTGATATGTGTTTAGAACAATTTAATTGGGCATAATTTTATTGTATAAAATATTAAAAAAAAAAAAAAAAACCGGCAATTTTTTTTTATTTCGCTGGTATAATTTTTTTTCTCTCTAATTCACGGCTGGCTTCATGTAAAGAAAAAAAAAAAGGATGGCGCACGGTTTTCAAGGCAAAAAAGTAATCATGATCATAAAAAAAAAAAAACCTTAATGATTATAATAATCATTAGCTTGTAATGATTATAGTAATCATTAGCATGTAATGATTAAAGTAATCATGACCATGTTATATATAAAAAAAAAAAAAACCCTTAATGATTACAATAATCATTAGCTTGTAATGATTATAGTAATCATTAGCATGTAATGATTAAAGTAATCATGACCATGTTTAAAAAAAAAAAAAAAAAAAGGAGTAGCATAGTGCACGGTTTGGTATCTTTTATTATATATATATATAATATTAGGATATATATATATATATATTATATTCTTAATAATTTTAATTTTAAAATAAAGGTTTATTTTAATATTAAAATAAAAAGATTTATTTTAATTTTAAAATTAGAATTTCATGCTAACTAATTAGAGTTGGAATTGGATTCCATAATAACTAATTGGAGTTGAAATTGGATTTTATTTTTCCTAAAATAAATGAGTTTATTTGTGAATAGGGAAGTAAATCCATCTTTCCTTAAATAAAGGAGTTTGTTTAGATATGAAATAAGATTTCATATTATTCAAAATAAAAGAGTTTATTTGTGAATAGGAAAGAGAATCCATGTTTCCTTAAATAAAGGAGTTTATTTAAATATGAAATAAGATTTCATATTATTCAAAATAAAGGAGTTTATTTGTGAATAGGAAAGAATATCCGTGTTTCCTTTAATAAAAGATTTTTTTTTTTACATGGAATTGGATTCTATAATTAATTAAAATAAAGGAGTTTATTTTGATTAAAATTTTGATTAAAATAAAATAGTTTATTTTATTCAAAATTAGATAAATTAAAATAAAATAGTTTTATTTTGATTTAAATTTGGATTGAAATAAAGGAGTTTATTTTAATTCAAAAATAGATTTTATACTAACTAAATTTGCCCATTAAATGATATCAATATATATATATTAAATTTTTATTATTCATGAGATGAATGTTATTTATTGATGCATATGGTGATGTGTATGATAATAAATGGGATTGATTATGGACTATTGACCAATGCGATTGGATTTTATTTTAGTTGGATGCATAAATGTATGGGTTTTATTAAATGGGGTCTCACGTGCCTCGTCTTCTCTAATTTTTCTTAATGTAAATTCTATCTCCTCCTATGTACTTTCCCTCGATGGCGATCAAGGTTTCTATTTATTTTAAAATAGTTTTGTAATAGGAATAATTAGAATTATTTTGAAAATTGGAGATCAAGGAGCAGGGAGCTTGAAGACCCGTTTGTAATGGAGCCCGGGTTTAAATGTAATAGTTATATTTAAATATTAATTCTTGCACCCTAGGGTTTGACCTTTTGGTTCACTTGGTGGCTCTAGTGAACCAAACTAGAATAAAAGTCCATAATCAATCAAGGTAGAATATAGTATTCTATATGTGTATGCTTATACTATATATTTTATATATTATGCAAACATGCTTCGCATGTTCATTAATACGACGCGTATTTTATATATATATATAAATGCGCTTAAACAAGATGAGACATATTAATAATAACAAACCCTCAATTTTTATATTAAGTCCTAAGCGTTCAAAGATATTTAGAATATCGAACGTCGCTTTCTAGCATGATAAAATTAATAGAGTATTAAATATTTAATATGAATTTGTTGTGTCACCACAAGGCAAGTATTAAGTATTTAAGATGTTAATTTATCACATTTGATGCTTATAAAGAAAATTGAACAATATTGTTTTGTTGTGTCACCACAAGGATGATATTTTCTTTTTGAATATATGGAGTGCTAAGTTGGACTTAACTTGGATAATTTTGATTCGGATGTGCCACCACTTGATCAAAATAATCTAAGAGGCAAAATACAAGGAGTTCGATAGTTGATGTAATGATAAAAAGTTGTCTACCTATTTATTTATATATAGTTTGTTGTGTCACCACAAGGCTATATACATTTGAAATGGGATCCTTATTCTCATTAGCAAATCTTTAATCGATTTTGCCGAACTATATAAGTGAGGGTAATATAGTTTGAAGAAAATAGTGGGAGATACCAATTTAAAACAAGACCTAAATTATTTTGGTAATTAATAAAAAATGTATGTTAAAATGTTGTTAATTACAAATTCATTTCTGTAATTTTACAATGTCTAAAATTACTATCAACTGCGAAGCATATTAGATGCTAAATTAACCGCAGACCAAATTAAACGGATTGGTTAAGAAATTTGAGAATAGTTCTCATAGGTGAAAAAGCTATCTTATGTCATAATCGCTTTATCCCCGTGATGGTTGCGCATAATGCCTCGAGGAAGAGATTGCTACTTTTAGAAAGTGGCAAGATGATGCTGATTGGCTCAATGCATCATGCTCGCATCCATGAGTAACGAGCTTTGTTGTCGGCACAAGATGAAACTATGGATGCTCTACTATATTCCGCACATCAAGTAGTTGATGGTGAGGAAAGTGGGACCGATAGATATCGAGATATCAAGGAGCTCTTCCGATCTAGAATGGCCATGACACTATAAATGCAGACAAAATTTCTTAACATAATCAATTTGATTGATCAATTAGACAACTGGTTTTGTCATGGATGGAGAGTTGAGCCAAGATTTGATATTGCACTCACTCCGGACTCCTTTCACAATTGTTGTGAATTTTCATATGAATAAGCTAGATATCGACTTTCTTTGATTTGCTTAACATATTAAAAAAATGTTGAGAGTCACTTTCCAACCAAAAAAGATCAAGTCTTACTGGTAGGGGCCAAAGGATCTTCTGAAAAGAAGAACGATTCAAAGAAGGTAAATAGAAAGGCATAAACAAAGGATAATAAGAACAAAACCGATATGGATAGCAAAGGAGCTTGCTTCCACCGTAATAAGCACAGACAAATTGGAAAAAAAGCTGAGAAGTATCTTGTAGAGGCTAACCAAAGAAGCTTAGTGAAGTTTCGGTTATAAATACAAATTTGTTCATGATTTAAAATAAAATTTTCTTTAAGTCAAGGTTCTACTTGGGTATTGGATACCGACTTTGGTTATCATAAATATAGATTTATGAAGGGACCAAGCAGTAGAAAGTTAAACAAAGATAAGTAATCCTATGTGTGGAAAATGAAGCAAAGGTTCTTTGCATTAGCTATAGAAACTTATAGTTTAGCACGCGCCTGAGGCAAATCTATTAAGTCAATAAGTTGTTATTGTATTCCAATTCTTGTTAGAAACATTATTTCCATTTTATTGTTGGACAATAAAATTTTTGGTATTATAATTAAGAGCAATTGTTGTTCTATTTATAATAATAATGTTTCGTATAGAACTGAAAGATTACTTAATGGATTTTGTATACTTGACTTACGTGAAAATAATTTTGCATATTAAACAAATTAGTATAAGAAAAGGAGATGATCATTCAAAGAGTTGAATATATGTATTTGTTGAAATACAAGTGTGAATTATTTGAAAGGTTCAAAGAATTCAGAAGTGAAATAAATTGGCAAAGTATTAAGATTCTTTGATTAGATCAAGGAATAAATACTTGTGCAATGAGTTTCTAGATCATCTCAAATGGTTTTCTCATAATGGACACATCTTGATACGTAATAATTGATTGATGTATCTGAATGGAAAAATCGTACCTTGTTGGACATGGTGCGGTCCATAATGATTTTACCGACATTCCAGTATCCTTCTGGGATAATGTTCTAGAAATGGCTGCATATCTACAAAAGGTAACCTCAAAATCCGGCCCCAAGACTCCATAAAAGTTATGGACAGGGAGGATTCCTAATCTTAAGTATGTTAAGATAAGGGGTTGTCCAACTTATGTGAAAAGGTTTCAAAGGATAAGCTTGGGACAAGATTTGACAAGTACAATTTGTGGGACATCCTAAAGTAAGTTTAGGGTATATGTTCTATAATCCTACTTAGCAAAAGGTGTTTGTTACGAAACACGCTGCCTTCTAAGATAAAGGTGTTTATCATTGAAGGGGCTAGTGGGAGGATTATAGATCTTGAAGAGTTCAAGAACCACAAAACACTATAAATCAAATAAGAGGAATCTGTAGATAGACCTATAATACCACAACTGAATCGTAAATCTGGAATAGTACCAAAGATACCTAGGAGGTATGGATTCATCATAGATGATGATGATGAGGTACACATCATAGAAGATGATGATCCGGTTACATACGATGAGGTAAGAGTTCTAGTGTGTACAAAAGGGTCAGTGGGAGCGTCGTGAAATTTCTAGTATTATATGTTGATATACTACGGATGAGGAATTACATACCAAAGCTACAATCAGTAAAGATAAAGTTGTCTAAACATTCCTCCATGAATGATTTGGAAGAGTATCTTAATTGGGGATACAAATCTATATAGATAGATTTAAGAGGATGCTCGACTTAACCCAAGGAACGTATATTCATTTGATGCTAAAAGTCGTTTAGAATGGCAAACTCAAGAGATGTCTCATGTCGATGAGCTATGAAGTGTATCTCTCTTAATAGTCCCCACAGACTCCTGAAAAGAGAGGTCGCATGAGTGACTATCATGAATGCAATGAAATATACAAGACCTGATGTTGATCAGTCATATCCTGGAGAAGTTCACTATAAGTCAGTGAAAAACATCTTAAAGTGCTTAACCGGCACTAAGGATGCGATCATATTGATGGTGGGTCTGAATTAAAACTAGAGGGCTTAACAGACTCAAGTTTTTTCAGACAAATCAAGATGACAGAAAATCCACTTTAAGGTAAAAGCGTTATCTTGAGCGATTGGTGCGTTGAATTGGAAAGGTTCCAAACAAAGAAAGAGTTCTTTGGTTTAGTGATAAAGACAAAGTATATAGCTATAAATGAAGCTGCAAGTTGATTGTTTGGATTAAAAGTTCATTACAGAACTAGGAATAGTTCCCAAGTCTCATCTTGGATCTAAACATGTGTTGTGGCATTTTCATTTGATTATTAGAATCATTGAAAGATGGGAAATCACTATAGAGATAGTGGACTCTCAAGAACAACAGCAGGATAATCGTCACTTAGAGAAGAAGAGTATAAGATACCATGACGATTGGCTTTAGTGCAAGTAGGAGATTGAAAGTAGTATGCACACAAGCCAATCATGTTTGATGATAAAGCATATACTTTGTAACAATCTTATTCATTTATTAATAAAAAGTATTAATTTATTAAAGGCTTTTAATTATCTACATGATCTTTGTTTTTATAATATGTGATAAACCCATAGTTTTAAGCAATGCTTTTAGAATAATGATGATGATTATTCTAATGAGATCTAAATTCTTTGAAAGCTTAAAACTAAAATAGTTCCCAATCGTTGGATTACTAAATTGGGGATTAGTGAATCCAGGATAGATTGGTACATACGTTGTCATTTCATTGGATGAGGATGATTGATCTCATGATCATTTGTGTGGAGACACTAAAGTAAGTATGTAGGTGCTTATTAGAGAATAAGTTCATCGAAGCGTTGGCTCGCTAAGGAATACCTAATGGAGTTTTATTTACTGTCAATAGGAATTCTGTAGTGATAGTAGTCAAGTGATCCTTGGACTTGAGATCATCATAGTATCTTATGTATGATGAGTTATACTTTGACTTATTCCTTAAGACCCTTAGGGTATATCAAAGGTATGCTTGGGTATAATAAGTTGTACATGGAGATAATGTATGATCAATAAAGAATCTACCACTTCTAATAAAAGAAGAGAAATGTCTATGTGATTCGATAAATGACAACCCAAAGAGTCCTGGCCATAAGGCGAGAATGAAATTAGAAAGGAGTTTCTAATTTGTATTATTTGAGTTGTGCATTTAAGGATCGAAATACATATAATTAAATAAAATAAGACTTGACAAGTAATTCCATGTCTTATATTTAATTAGGACATTGTATGGTGGAAGGATTGAATTGCACGATAACTATTTACTCAAAGGTTCTTTTATGATTAATGTTGAAATCTATATTATCCGGAAAGTCGTTGATCGCTAGAGGAGGCTTATCCCTATTGTAGAATAAATATTATTTATTTAAATAAATTAATTGTTTAATTTATTTATTTAAATAAGATTAGAATTGTTCTAATTGATTTATTCACAATAGGTTTAATATGGAGAACCTAAAGGGTCACACCATAAAAGGAAGAATAATTATTTAAGAAGTTAATGGCATAATCGTAATAATATGTTAAGTATATTTAATTTAATCTATGGTGATAGAATAAATTAAATAGCTTAATATTTATTATTTAATATTTTAGAAATATTAAATATAAATTAATAAGAGGAGTCTTATTAATATTATTATAATTATTATTATTTTAATTTCTAAAAGAGTTTAGGAATTAATTTAATATAAGTACTCTCATTTATTCCTAATTGGATTAGGAAGGAAAATTAGTTAAAGGAGTTTAATTAATTATCCCTAATAAGATTAGGGAGTTTAATTAATTAAAAGAATTTAATTAATTAAAATAAATCCCAATTCCTTAATTGTTAAGGTGGGTTGCCCACATCTATAAATAAGAGGAGTCTTATTATGGGTGTAGGAGGTTGTTGACTTTTACAACGACATAATTCCAATTTGTTGGAGAGTACCCTTTTTCTATAGAGATAGAAAACTAGGGTTTGAGCCAAATACACCATCTTCTTGAATTCTTTAGTTTTCTTTGGTGGATCACCTCTAGAGGCCAAACATATGGGTGGCTAACGTTGATCAAAAGAAGTAACCAAACCCGGTGGATTCAAGTTGAACGCGAAAGGATTTGGAGGTGAACTTGTACCTGAGGAAGCTCGATCTTCAAGGGTATGATTTTATTCTTTATCTTTTCGTTTAATTAATAATTGTGCATAAAGGGTGATCCGGGTATATGGTTTGTAAATTTTTAAACTCTGATTTTTACACGTTTCCGCTTTAATTATGCAATTTGATTGCGTTCAAGAATATTACAAACCTAACAGACCCAAGATATCCCGTATGGCCTAATAGATACATGAAAATAAATTTTAATAATTATGATAATAGTACAATCGAATAACTAAAGAACTAAATTATGATACTTACCGACTTCACTTCTTCAAATGACCCGAGTGGTAGCGATTAGGTGTGACGACTTGCGGTGACCACGATGCTTTTTACTCGCTAGACTTTTTCTTGAAGTCATCATCGTCCCAGTGTGCACACATAGTTTCCCATGCTGCATCGGAGACTATGCTAGGATGATGATTGCGTATGTTAGTCTAAAGTCGCTTCAATAACTTCCGAAAGCGGCCGATGTCTCATCTCATCTGACCCGGCCAGAATAGTTCTTTGCATATGCGATATGTAATAATAACACCGTCATTTACGCACGTGAGAGACAATCTCCTCATTTCTAAAATAAATCTATACAGATAATGTTAAAATATTAGAAATTGATCATAATACCAAGAATCTTACTTAATTTAAGTTATGTAATTCAACTTAAATGGAACTCTCACAGCACAGTAGTCATATAGTGTGCATCATATTGCGGAAATTGAGTGAATCGTATACATCCTGTAGGTAGGTGTGTCAAGCAAATGGCGTGTAGCGTATGCTTAACGAACGAGTCTAGGATACTGCAATGCTTCGAAATATGTGTTACTTTAATTCATATAATCATATAAGAACATTTATATCATTGAGTTATCTAATAGTTGACACGTACTGCGCCGAGTCGACATCAACTATAGCAACCGCTGGTTGGACCGGTGGACGCCCAAAGAAATCGAGGTTAGTCCCTCGCTGATGTCGACGAACAGTATCTGTAAGTTTATATAGTATTTCAGCATGCGTTAAATAAAATGGACATAATAAATTAAATTACAAAAAAGATAGAAACTTACTAAATGATGACGACATCCCTCCCTGGAGCCGTCGCCAGGTCCTGTACGACCACCCCCGCGGCGACCTCCACCGTTGTTTCTAGCCATAATTGTGCTACTGTAATTAAAAAGAACATTAATTTCTAGCCATGATTATTTTTTTAGTAGTGAATTATACAAAAACATCAATAAGTTGAAGTTAAGGCTTAATACATTGTCAAACCCATCAGAATCAATATCAATTCCATCCTCAGGTTCAGTCTCCTCCTCGTCCGTATCAATTAATGTTTCATCATCTTCATCTTGTACAACAACATAATCACTGGCAATAATGTCATCATCGACTTCTGCATCATCGAGTATGACATCTTCTGCCAACACATCGTCATCGTCTGGAAGTACATGGTTGGGATTGCTAACTTGTTCTTGCAACGGGTCATCCGTTCCAACCAAATCAGTACCATTAAAAGCCTTGGTTTTCGTTGTGACAACTGTATACCAAAGGCTTCTAGAATTTGCTACATTAAGAGCATAGTACACTTGAGTTGCTTGGCTGGCTAAGACAAACATGTCAGGAGACTGTAGCTTTGACTTGATATCTATTGTGACGATTCTATTATGATCAACTTTAACACCCTTTTCATTATCAAACCAACGACATTTAAATGTAATAACATTTTTACCTCTGGGATAATTGAGCACAACCACGTCTTCTAATCATCCGTAATAATTGGACTCAGAATTTTGGTAATAGCTTCCCAACACGGCAACTCCAGAATTGACTGATGTCAGTTCATTCAAGTCATCAACCTTTAATTTGTACCCATTAACAATACAGCTGGGATATGAACTAATAAGTTTGTACGGACCAGAAATAACATCTCTAAAATGATCATAGGCGTTATCTTCTTCAACCCTTCTCTTAAACCACTGTGGAAAATTTTCTATGGTGAATGCTTCCAACTGTACTGTAGTTAGCCCCAGATCAGAAGTATACGCTTCGTTTTTGAATGAACTGACATAACAATAACTTCCTGTGAGTCGACCAACTACTAATCATCCCAAGTGTCGGATTATTAGTGATACTCCACAACAGGGCAGCCTTCATCACAAAATTCTGCTTAACCGATTTATCATAAGTCTGAACCCCCGTCTCCCACAGCATATTAAGTTTATCAACTAACGGTCTGAGGTACACATTTATGTCTTTTGTAGGACTCTTATCCCTTGGTATGAGTATAGTCAAGAATATATACGGGTCTTTTATGCATATTTATGGTGGAAGATTGTAAGCTACCATAATAACTGGCCAAACAGAGTAGGGCTGACTAAATTTATTAAAGGGGCAAAAGTCATCAGTATCCATGTCAAGCCTGAAATTCCTAACTTCATTTGCAAATTCTGGAAAATGTTCATCAAATTTCTTCCATTCATCTCCATCTACAGGGTGAGTTAACTGATCGGGCACAACGTCCCTTCTTTTGTGCCAACTCATATGCTCAGTAGTGTGCGACGACATGAATAGACACTGCAGTCTGGGTGCAAGAGGAAAGTACCGTAAAATCTTATTAGGCACTCGTTTCCCCTTACCCCCCATGTTTTTTGTCTTGTACTGCAGCAAATTGCATATATCACACTGCACTTTATCTCTGTCCTCCCCATAATATAACATGCAATCCTTCTCACAAGCATCGATCTTCTCATACCCTAGATTCAACCCTTTTACCATTTTATTCACTTCATAAGAGTATGATCAGCTGGAAAGAACTCGCTGATAATAGCAAGAAAATCATTGAACCCTCGCTCACTACAGTCATGCTCATTCTTGAAGTGTACAAGTTTCGTCACTGCAGATAGCCTGGTATGCATATCATTTCCAGGAAATAGTGGGACCCCTGATTCAGATAATATCTTGTAAAAGGCGCTAGCTGTATCATTTGGCACGTGCTAATCACTGCTTGACGAATGCTTATTTTTAGACCAATCAATATTGGAAGGGCCATAAGCATCGACCAACATCTCCACGACATCATCGTCATCGGAGTATGAATCCCGTTCAATTGGTTGGTCTACAGTATTGTCGGTCACTTCTCTTAACTTAACTGATTCCCCGTGATGAATCCATACCAAATACCCATCCACAAACCCACGTGAAAAAAAGTCAAATTTAATTTCATCGGCTTTCTTCTAGATCATGTTTTTACACTTAACACACGGGCATCTCATCTTTCCGTTCAGATCATCAGCATGTTCTATTGCTTTGTTTATAAAATTGCAGACCCCATCACGGTACGCATCAACTAATCCCCTTCCATCTACCCGTATCCTACAGTACATCCAACTTCGATCTGCTGACATCTTTAATTGATAATAAAACTATTGTATTAGAAAGGGAATGTTCATGTATGTCCATGCATGAATAATATTTTCCTAGTATATATCTCCAATGTATAGGGGTTAGGCTTTTATCCCGTTACTGGATGCGTCTCCTCACTAGTGCCAATCTTGAGGACATTTCTTCTGTTTTAAGAAAATTTCAAAAGCACCTCCCCATGGTCTTCAAGTACACGTAATAGACCAAGACAACTTAGTCTAAGTATGCACTCAGAGAACATGCAGAGATAACCAGCTGAAAAATCCTCAAAACGAAAAAAAAAGTACCCTTGTGAATTGGCACCGGCTTAAGTGAGAGATAACATCCAGTAACAGTCCCAAAATAGGGACTATTCGACATTCACTCCTACTGAGTGAATGTCAAACAGGTTTCTAAGATTCTATTAATACTACATGCATGCACATAAAGGATTTATTTTGGCAACTAGTTTCTCGGCAATCGGGCAAAAAAAAAAGGGTCGTAGTTCCAGTTTATGTCCTATACTAGAATAATAAAGTTAATTTAATTACTACGGACATTCCTCATTGTTCCATCATAATAGATGATAACATTCTGAAGGAGTTCCATTAAGCTATTGAACAAAATACCAGGTTAAACAACCCTCTAGATGAACGAATGATCACTTCTCTGCTAGCAATGAATCATCTCCCCACATATGGGTTCAATCCATGACATAGACAGCTTCTCACCACTCCAAATTCCTCAGGTGGATAGTACTCATAGAAAAAGAGTTGAGACATTCTATGAGAACTACCTATCTGAGGAATTCAGAGTGGTGAGAAGTTATCTATGTCATGGATTGGACCCATATGGGGAGATGATTCATTCCTAGTAGAGAAGTGATCGCTCGCTCATCTAGAGGGTTGTTTAACCTAGAACTTTGTTCAACAACTTAATGGCAATCCTTTCGAATGTTGTCATCTGTTATGATGGAACAGTGAGGAATGTCTGCAGTAATTCAATTAACTTAGTTATTCGAGTATAGGACACAAACAGGAACTATGACCCATTTTTTTTAATTGCTGCCGAGGAACCGGTTGGAGTACTATTAGCTTCAACTCCGCTGTCGAACCCTATATACAAGGAAGAGTACATATATATAGGGAGAATATTATTGCATTCGTTAAATTTAATTTATTTTAAATTTAATTTAATTTAAATTTAAATTTAATTTAATTAAAATTACTTTAATTAAATTAAATTTTATTAAATTTATTTTATTTTATTTTATTAGATTTTATTTATTTTTTTATTAAATTTTATTGTATTCGTATTATATTATATATTTTAAATATTTTTATAAATTTAAATTATTTATTAAATTAAATCAAATTTATTTTATTTTATTCAATTTAATTTAATTTATCATTTTATTTTATTAAATTTAATTTAATCCATTTATTAAATTATATTTATTTTATTTATTATATTTACTTAGTTAAGTTGCTTAATTTAATTTTATTTCTTTTTTTTATTATATATTATTTTAGTAATTTTTTTGTTTTATTTTATTAGTCGGAAACTAATTAAGTTTATTCTACTTAATTACTGAATTTTAGTATTAGAAAATTAAGTAATATATATATATATATAATAGTTTGTAGGGCCCACAAATTTTGCATCACCAAACTTCTGACAGAATTTCAGTCGAAAATATCAAGCAAAATACAAAATTCAAACAATACACAGGATGATCTACACTTACTGAAGCATAAGCTGTAATATTGCACAAAATAAACCCAAAAGTACTCATTATCAATTTAAACAAAACCCTTCCCAATTTCAGCAACAAAACCCAATTTCAGCAACAAAATCAGTTTCCAATTTAAGTATATCAAATCATATCAATAACTCACAAATTCCAATTTCAACAATCATATCAAATGTATATATCAATAACTCACAAATTAATCCAATTTTTAGCAATTATATTGACAACTACCTAATATATCCAAATTTCAACAATTATATCAAATATATATATGAACCCTAAAAAGAATTGGGAAGCACTTACCTTGAACGAGGATGAAAATCAGTGTAAGTGAATAGAAGCAACCTCTACGCCTCGGGATTGGGGAGGGGTCTTGTGGAAGGGGTGGGGACCAGGGGTGGGGGAAACCGGGGAAAGGGAGGGTGGGGGTGACTGTGAAGGGGGGGGGGAAACCGGGGAAAGGGAGGGGGTGGTGTTGTTCAATTTCGCTATTGCTAAATCATGCGCAAGCATACACAGTCCACAAGTAATATATGATAAGTTGAGTGTCGAGCCCACGAGGACAAAGTCTTAAGAGATAAACAAATACTAAGGTAAAGTCTTTACTATCTTATCTAAACAAATGAAATAAGATGGTTGGTTAAGCTATGTGATTAAAACTGTAAGAATAAGAAAAGTAGTTGTGCTAGGAAGTCAAGATAGGATTACAATTCCCCTAAAGCGTCGCCTAATCTCCTAACTCTCCACATTACAAACGAATCAAGGAATGGTCAATCGAGAACATTAAATACGCATAAGCTTCTTTCGAAGGTCAAATGCACATCCCTAGCCAAATAAATCACAATATGTCTATTGGTGAAAATAACTAGGCTAAGGTCATTAAGCTAAGTCTCAAGGCTAAACAAGGCAAATAGAGATATGTCTATCCTATTAGTAGTTTATGCACACATTCCATTGGCATGGTCATAACAGGTTGTTGTATTTAAAAGTTAGATAATAACATCCATTTGTCAATATCCATTACTATCAATACCAAGTTATCTATCAAGAAATTAGTCATTAAGTACGAAATACAACAACCCATTCCAAAATGATTCATTATATAAAATAGGAGAGAAAGTTAATTAAGCTAAACAAAAGGTTACATTGCAATCCTAAAAATGGAGTTAGTGCATATCCATGGTACTAAAACACATTTTCAATACATTCCACATTCTCAGTAATACACAAATAAATGGGAGATTTGGAATAAGAAAACTCTTGTTTGGAAGTCTTCTGTCTCAAAATCTTCTCTTCACTGCGTAGCTCCTGAGCTTTTGTCGGATGCAATAAATCTTCCTCCTTGAAGCACAACTTCTTTCTCTTCTAAGAACTTAATACTGTAATAAATATTCTAGTCTACGCTCTCTGTCTGAAATTTCTATCGCAGGCGGCTAATAAGTATTAAGTCCCTGATCCCCTCTCTTTAGGTCATTTAAAGCCCTTTACTTCACGGACACGGAGTTCGTTGTTGCAATGAAAGTATCGAACTAGTAAGTGGTGACTGCATGGCCACGTAAAGTTAAAAACACCGGAGGTCGCGCTGCGGCGTGACTCCATGAAGAGGCCTCGACGCTGCGGCGCGAGGATGACATCACCCAAGAGAGGGCATGGCGCTGGGGCGCTAATTTCCAGTATGTTACAACTTGCTATGGTGCTGCGGCGCGGATTCTTAGTGTATCCCTGGAGCTGCGGCGCCAATACAACAAAAATGCCCATTATGCCCCTAGAAGCTAGAAAAGATCTGTAAAGCCTTGCATCATAGAAATTAGACATAATAACTGTGACACCGCCAAAACGGGTATACATCACCCATCTTGGGTCGCCAGATATATGGTACAGAACTCAACTACAAACTTAATTATACAAATGTCGTGTAAAATACAACAAAACATAGCTGAGAGTTTAAACAAGAATATTTCCTTCTAGACAATATTCACTCTCAAAGGAGTCCTCATTACAATTAATATCACACTATTTCACAGAATAGTGAGGACTACTAAAGCCACTTATCCTGGACCGTCACTCCATTTCCCGACTCGTCCCAACTATATTCTCATCCTGAAGAGAACAGTGAAAGAAAAGGGTGAGCTCAACTAGCCCAGTAAGAAATATTATGACTAAGATAATGCAGAATAAATTATCCTTAGCCTTCAACAGTCTTAAACTGATAAAATATAATAAACATCAAGTTTAACTGCAGCGGAATAAGCAATCCATTAGAAGAGTCAAGTAGAACATAATGTCTACTATCTCCTCTAGATTAAAAGTCCATCGTTAATATTTCATTCCTGTAATACTCATCAACAGTTCTTTGTTATACCCAAGACATAAAGAACTATCATCATCTGTCTTCACCTAAACCACCAAAGATTATAGTTAAATCCAAAATTCATATTTATAATCATGTAAATCAACAGTTCTTTTTGCCAGAAAGGCTAAATAGAACGTTTACTCAAAATCCTTACCCCAAAGGCTAAAGATATTCAAATGTAATAACAATGATCATACCAATTAGTTGTATATCTTTGCACTACGGGCCAAAGATATTCAACTATAAAACAAATGGTCATGACCATACCAATCAATTTTTTGCCAGTGCACTACGGCCAAAGACATTCAACTGTTAACTAATGGTCATGATCTTGCCAATCACATCATCGAATTATCCATGCACTACAGGCCAAGGATATTCGTTATTATCACCAGTGGTTATGATTATGTCATAAACCTGTCCATCTTTGCACGCAAGCCAAAGATATACAACTATAAAACCAATAATCAACCGTCCATCTTTGCACGTAAGCCAAAAATATACAACTATAAAACCAATAATCAACAGTCCATCTATGCATGTAAGCCAAAGATGACTTTCATCACAATATAAACATGAGGATGATGACAATGATATAAGCATTAATCAAACGAAATAAAATCAAACAAAATTAAGGATAAATATTAAAGACTTTAAATTTATCCAGAGTTTAAAAATATCCAAATTGTCAACATGATACTGCTTTCTAGAGTAAAATTTAAGAATAATATTCATGTACCAAAAATAATTTGGATGTAAAAGAAATATATTTTTTCGGGTAAATAGTACCCATAATAGTACCCTATGAATAGTACTTGAGGAATAGTAGACTCGTGAATAGTAAGACTCAAGCATGAAAAGTACCCCAAATACCAGAGTGAATAAATTTGGGTGAATAGTAATTTGGGTGAATAGTAACTCGTGAATAGTAATCCGACACGAAAAGTGCCATGAATACCCGAGTGAATAATACTAGAATGAATAGTAACTGGGTGAATAGTAACCTGTGAATAGTAACTCATAACAGAAAAATACCAAAGAAAATGATATTTTATGATGAGTACAAAAGAAATGATATCTCATACGAGTATAATAGAATATACGAAACTGCAAATGGATTTTCACCCGCCATGTGGTAATCCACGTAGACAGACCATTTCCACAATTTAATAAAGAATGAATACGATGGATCATTCACCATGCATGTGATAATCCACATAAACAGGTTATTCCAATAGAATAATAAAGAATGGAATAACTGAAGAATTCACCATGCATGCAACGATAGATCGCAGCAGATAAAGTTATTCCCAATGTAATAATAAAGAATGGAACTAAGTCACGTGCGTAAGAATCCGCGATGCACAAAATATTCTAACAGTAATAATAAAGAATGGGAAGTGGAATGCGTATGTCATGCAGTAATAATATTGCACAAGATATTCAATAAAGAAAGAATAATAAAAGAATGGTGGATAACAATGTAATTCATAAAGTGGAACGCGATAGACATGCAAGATGCAAAGTTATTTCAAATAATAATAAAGAATGGAATAATGAAGAATTTTCACCATGTATGCGCAGTACTTTCAGATGAGGCAAAAGTTATTCCAACATAATAATAAAGAATGGAATAACAACCCTTACGAGTATTGAAAGAAAATAACTCTCTTCATGAATATGAAAGAATAATACCCCCTTACTATAATAATATTATCCCTTACCTCGTAAAAAGATGATAATCGGAATAATGAGGTAGCAGAGACTTCTTCTTCTTCTCTATATATTCTCTCTCTATAATTTTCTCTATAATAATAATTGCTTTCATGAGCTTTAGTGAAGTTGGTGAAAAATAATGAAGGAATGAGCTTCTATTTATAGGAAAATATAGTTTCGATAATTGCATATTTTGGGGATCAAATATTTACAGTATAATACCTTCATCTTTTCCATCATTTTTAATTTAGTCATGCAAGTATTATCAAACTTGCACCACCTCCCCTAATAGTAAATCATGTGAATCAATAGTAAATCATGTGACTCAATAGTTTTAAACATGTGAAAAAATTAATTACAGTATAGTACCTTCATCTATACCTCCATTTTTAATTTAGTCATGCAAGTATTATCAATCTTGCACCAACTCCCCTAATAGTAAATCATGTGAATCAATAGTACACACATGTGAACACATAGTTATAAGCATGTGAATTAATAGAAATTAATTGCTCATTTATCCGATTAATTACCCGATTGGTCAATATAACCTCTAGACATCAATTATTATCGAAATAAATGTCGATTTCCATTAATACTAATAATTTCCACACAATGGAATTATCAATTTCATCTTTAATCAACACGAACTTATTCATCATTAATATTATAATTCACAATATTTAACAACCAGGTCGTTCCCAGGAAAGAGGGGGATTTCCAATAAAGATTTCTCCTTATCATGGCAATTAAATTAGGTGACCAAACCTCTCCTCGATAGAACTTCTAGACATTGTCAATATTGCAAATAATAATATGAATAACTTTGTCGTCTCAATTATTAATTTAATAATATAAATATTGTGACAATAATTGAATAAAACTGAGTGACTTCTCACGTAAGCATCAATAATAATCAAAGATCATGCTCGCTACTATACAATAACCACACGATATTATACTTTTACTACCGATTATTTTATGACAACTTGCTTACTTTGAAAATTTTTCATATATCACCCTTAACTTTAACCTTTTATCAATTTAACCATTTACTAAATAGAATAATTATAATAAAATTGAATACTTTCATTTCATAAAATTCGGGGTCTCACAATCTCCTCTCCTTATGAAATTTCGTCCTCAAAATTTACATACCTGGTAGTTCGAAGAGATGAGAATACCTTATTTTCTTTTCGGATTGTATCTTTTCGGTTATTTTCTCTCTACCATGATTTTCCCATTTCTCATCTCCTGTATTTCAGATATCATTCTAGAATATAGTTTCAAAATAAGGGTTAATTGACAAGCCACATATTATCTCTATACTCTGACCGACCAATTAAATACCAAATAACTTAGGTAGGTCATACTAGCGAAGGAATTCCCCGTCTCTCCCCTTGTAGTTCTTGTCTCACATCTCAGCCAGGGATCATATCCCTAAGCTTTGATACCAACTGTGACGCCCCCAAAACGGGTATACATCATCCATCTTGGGTTGCCAGATATATGGTACAGAACTCAACTACAAACTTAATTATACAACTGTCATGTAAAATACGACAAAACATAGCTGATAGTTTAAATAAGAATATTGCCTTCTAGACAATATTCACTCTCAAAGGAGTCCTCATTACAATTATTATCACACTATTTCACATAATAGTGAGGACTACTAAAGCCACTTATCCTGGACCGTCACTCCATTCCCTGACTCTCCGTCCCAGCTATATTCTCATCCTGAAGAGAACAGTGAAAGAAAAGGGTGAGCTCAACTAGCCCAGTAAGAAATATTATGACTAAGATAATGCAGAATAAATTATCCTTAGCCTTCAATAGTCCTAAACTAATAAAATACAATAAACATTAAGTTTAACTGCAGTGGAATAAGCAATCCATTAGAAGAGTCAAGTAGAACATAATGTCTACTATCTCCTCTAGATTAAAATTCCATCGTTAATATTTCATTCCTGTAATACTCATCAACAGTTCTTTGTTATACCCAAGATAAAAAGAACTATCATCACTTGTCTTCACCTAAACCAGCAAAGATTATAGTTAAATCGACAATTCATATTTATAATCATGTAAATCAACAGTTCCTCCTTGCCAGAAAGGCTTAATAGAACGTTTACTCAAAATCCTTACCCCAAAGGCTAAAGATATTCAAATGTAATAACAATGATCATACCAATCAGTTGTATATCTTTGCACTACGGGCCAAAGATATTCAACTATAAAACCAATGGTCATGATCATACCAATCAAATGTCTGTCAGTGCACTACGGCCAAAGACATTTAACTATTAAGTAATGGTCATGATCCTGCCAATCACATCATCGAATTATCCATGCACTACAGGCCAAGGATATTCATTATTATCACCAGTGGTTATGATCATGTCATACACTCCATCCATCTTTTTTCACGTAAAGCCAAAGATATACAACTATAAAACCAATAATCAATTATAAAATCCATCTTTTCGCGTAAGCCAAAAAAATACAACTATAAAACCAATAATCAACAAATCCATCTACGCACGTAAGCCAAAGATGACTTTCATCATAATATAAACATGAGGATGATGACAATGATATAAGCATTAATCAAACGAAATCAAGGATAAATATTAAAGACTTTAAATTTATCCAGAGTTTAAAATATCCAAATTGTCAACATGATATCGCTTTCAGAGTAAAATTCAAGAATAATATTCATGTACCAAAATAATTTGGATGAGAAAAAAATATTTTTTAAATAGTACCCTGCAATAGTACCCTATGAATAATACTTGAGAATAGTACCTAAATGAATAGTACCAACATGAAAAGTACCCCCAAATACCCGAGTGAATAATATTGAATAGAATTTGGGTGAATAGTAACCCGTGAATAGTAACTCATGAATAGTACTTGAGAACATGAAAAAGTGCCCGAATACCGAAAGTGAATAATACTAGAGTGAATAGTAATCGGGTGAATAGTAACCTATAAATAGTAACTCGTAACAGAAAAATACCAAAAAAATGATATTTCATTACGAGTACAAAAGAAATGATATCTCATACGAGTATAATTGAATATATGAAACTGCAAATGGATTTTCACCGCCATGCAGAATCCACGCAGATGCATCATTTCCACAATTTAATAAAGAATGAATACGAAGGATCATTCACCATGCATGCGAGTAATCCACATAGACAAAGTTATTCCAACGAATAATAAAGAATGGAATAATGAAGAATTCACCGTGCAAGCGATAGACCGCATGCAGACAAGTTATTCCCAATAATAAGAAATAAAGAATGGAACTAGGTCATGCAGAATCATGCATGCATGTGATATTCCAATAGAATAATAAAGAATGGAACCCGGTTCATGCGTAATCCGCATGCATGCAGGATATTCCAAATGTAATAATAAAGAATGGAATAACAACAAATTCACTGCATCGATAAAACGCATGATGCACATGTTATTCTAATGTAATAATAAAGAATGGAATAATGTAAGAATTTCACCATGTATGCGGTACTTCATGATGTAGCAAAGTTATTCCAACATAATAATAAAGAATGGAATAACAACCATTTACTAGTATTGAAAACAATAACTCTCTTCAATAATAATAATGAAAGAATAATACCCCTTACTATAATAATAATATCCCTTACCTCGTAAGAAGACCGGATAATTGGAATAAAGAATTAGCAGACTTTCTTCTTCTTTCTCTCTATAGCTTCTCTCTATAATTTCTCTATAATAATTGCTCTTGTGAGACTTAGTGAATTGGTGAAAAATAATGAAGGAATGAGCTTCTATTTATTGGAAAATATAGTTTCGATAATTGCACGTTTTGGGGCTCAAAATATTACAGTATAATACCTTCATCTTTTCTTTTATTTTTAATTTAGTCATGCAAGTATTATCAAACTTGCACCACCTCCCCTAATAGTAAATCATGTGAATCAATAGTAAATCTATGACTCAATAGTTCTAAACATGTGAAAAAATTAATTGCAGTATAGTACCTTCATCTATACCTCCATTTTTAATTTAGTCATGCAAGTATTATCAATCTTGCACCAACTCCCCTAATAGCAAATCATGTGAATCAATAGTACACACATATGAACACATAGTTATAAGCATGTGAATTATTAGCAATTAATTGCTCATTTATCCGGTTAATTACCCAATTGGTCAATATAACCTCTAGACATCAATTATTATCGAAATAAATGTCGATTTCCACTAATACTAATAATTCCCACACAATGGAATAAGCAATTTCATCTTTAGTCAACACGAACTTATTCATCATTAATATTATAATTCACAATATTTAACAACCAGGTCGTTCTCAGGAAAGAGGGGGCTTTCCGATAAAGATTTCTCCTTATTGGCGCGCAATTAGGTGACCAAACCTCTCCTTGACAGAACTTCTAGACATTGTCAATATTGCAAATAATAATATGAATAACTTTGTCGTCTCAATTATTGATTTAATAATATAAATATTGTGATAATAATTAAATAAAACTAAGCGGCTTCTCACGTAAGCATCAATAATCAGTACTGTGTGCTACTATGCAACCCCACGTATTACTATACTTTACTACCGATTATTTTATGACAACTTGCTTACTTTAAAAAAATTTCATATATCACCCTTAACTTTAACCTTTTATCAATTTAACCATTTACTAAATAGAATAATTATAATAAAATTGAATACTTTCATTTCATAAAATTTGGGGTCTCACAATAACAACAAAATATAAATAAAAGCTAAATAAATGACTAAAAACAGGCAACAACTTAAGCCACAAAGGATCTGATTCGCAGGTATAAATTCCCCTTATCAGGTGGGGCCGTGGGGAACAGTCTGTTGGGGGGGTTGGGGCAGTGGCAGAGAGAGGGTGGGGGGACCGGTGACCGGATGGGTAGGAAGGGGGATGAGAGAGGGAAGGAGAGTGAGAGAGAATGAGAGATAATGGAGTTGAGCGTCTGAAATGAAAAGGCAGAAGCTGAAAAGATTTTATTTGTTATATCCGAAAAAATTTCCGTAGATAATAAGTCCCTCGGAAATAACTAAAATTCGACAAAACGTCCCTCGGAATTAACGTTTATATGTCAAAATTAGTTTTCGCGGTGGCACAAAACTTGGCGCCAATTGAAGAGGTCTAAGTTTGATGGAATTTCGTCAGAATTACGTTATTTTCGAGGGACTTGTAACCGACGCATTATTCCCTCGGAAGTAATATTATTTCGACCGAATTTAATCCGTCGAGGATACGTTTGTCGAAAATAGCCGAATTTCTTGTAGTGTAATAATATAAAATATTGTGCAGATGATATTGTGACAATAATTGAATCAATAATATGAGATATTGTGCAACAAATATTGTGGAAATAATTGAATAAAACTGAGTGACTTCTCACGTAAGCATCAATAATCAAAGATAATGTACAATACCGTGTGCTACTATACAACCACGCGTATTACTGTACTTATATCAACGACTATTTCAATTGTTAACGGTAAAACTTTCGCCGTTATTTTTATAAAAAGATATTTTTGTCATTTTTTAACTCCGACAATAATTCTATTGTGGGGTCCACCAATGATTGTGTCGTCGTACGAATATTCCCTGATAAAACTAATATTCCCTGACCAATCGAATATTTTATGACAACTTGCTTACTTTGCAAAAAAATTTAAGTTTTACCCACCACTATAACATTATATCAAATCCACACCATAATATTCAAAAATAATATTTAGAGAAAATTTAATCTTTATTCATAAAAGTTGGGGTCTTACAACCTCCCCTTCTTATGAAATTTCATCCTCAAAATTGGTGTACGTACCTGGTATGTCGAAGAGGTGAGGATACCTTGATTTTATTTCAGATTCTAACTCCCAGGTCATTTCCTCAATATCGTAGTTTCTCCACAAAACTTTTACTCGAGGTATAACCTTGGAGAGTAGAATGTGTTCCTTCGTATCCAAGATTTTAACAGGTACCTCTTCACGTTAAGTCTTTCGCTATCTCATCTGGTTCTAATTCAATAATGTGGTTCGGGTCTTCCACATATTTACGTAACATAGATATGTGAAAAACTTTATGAACACGAGACATATTTGGCGGTAAGCGCGTCTATAGGCCACAGTTCTTACTCGATCAAGGATTTCAAATGGGCCAATGAATCAAGGATTGAGCTTTCCTATCTTTCCAAATCTTGTAACTCCTTTCCATGGAGCAACACGTAACAACACATGATCTCCAACATTGAATTCCACGTCCTTTCGATGAAGATCAGCATAACTCTTTTGTCGATCTTGTGAGGTTTTTATACGTTGTCGGATGCTGTGGCGCGAGTTTCCAGTATGACATCCTATTTAGCATGACACTGCGGTGCGGCGGATTCCTCATTAAATGGCAACGCGACGCAGATTTGCAGTATGCCCTCCTTTGGTTCGGCGTTGTAGCAGAAGAACATTATATTGCGGCAGTGAAGCTTAAAGACGTGGTGCAAGAGTGAAGTATAACACTGGCACCGCGGCACGGCTTCTAAATTTCTGAAACTAAGGCACAGATTCTTGCACAGGCCAAACCTTATATCAGCAATCAACATAACAAAAAGAGAGCAAACACTGTATTCACAAGTTCTAACTACTAAAAGCCCTTAAACACATACTAACATATAATGCACTATAGAGAACTAGTGGGTACACTCGGAAACACAGAGACTACTAATGACAACCAAAATAAGACTAAAATTAATAAAAATAAAAGCAATTTATTTGATACTGCTGGGGTTGCCTCCCCATCAAGCGCTTGATTTAGAGTCGTCGACTTGACTTTTATCCCATCTTACATCGGGTCTCCCAATGTGATGGAGTTGTTCTGTTGGTCGACCTCGCCGCCCCAGTAGTGCTTCAAGCGCTAACCATTAACCTTGAAGGTTTTGTCTGAATGAGGGTCCTCAACCTCTATTCCCCCATACGGATACACCTTGGCAACCGTGAATGGCCCCGACCATCGGGACGTCAATTTCCCGGGGAATAATTTCAGACAGGAGTTGAAAATAAGCACCATTTAACCCGGCTCAAAATTTCTTTCGAGGATTTTATTATCATGCTACCTCTTTGTTTTCTCCTTGTACAACTTCGAGTTTTCATACGCTTGCACACGAAACTCGTCTGATTCATTGAGTTGTAAGAGTCTTTTCTCACTGGCTGCTTCTAAATCAAAGCTTAGCTTCTGGATAGCCCAATAAGCATTGTACTCCAACTCCACTGGAAGATGACAAGTTTTACCATAGACAAGCCTATACGGAGACATTCCGATAGGCGTTTTGTAAGTTGTGCGATAAGCCCACATGGCATCGTCGAGCTTCTTTGACCAGTCCTTGCGATTGGGGTTAACAATCTTCTCCAAGATTCATTTTACCTCTCGATTGGAAATCTCGGCTTGGCCACTAGTCTGTGGATGATAAGCAGTGGCTATCTTATAGGTCACCCCATACTTAGCTAGAAGGGCTTCGAAGTATTTATTACAAAAATGTGATCCTTCATCACTGATAATAGCCCGAGGCGTGCCAAAACGAGTGAAAATGTTTTTCTTAAGGAAATGAAGCACTACCTTCGCATCATTAGTCAGCAAGGCAACTGCTTCAACCCACTTAGAGACATAATCCACCGCCATAAGAATATAGAGGTTGTAGGAGGACGGGAATGGACCCATGAAGTCAATATCCTAGACATCAAATAATTTAACTTCGAGGATATTCTGCAAGGGCAATTCATGCCTTCTCGAAATGGTTCCCAACCTTTGGCATCTATCGTAGTGCGATACATATATGTGTGCATCTTTGAATAGGGTGGGTCAGTAAAATCCAGACTGAAGCACTTTAGCTACAGTTCTTTGACCCCCAAAATGACATCCATAATTTGAGGAATGGCAGTGATGGAGCACACCTTCAATTTCCTCATCCGGCAAACATCTCCGCAGAATTTGGTCAGAACACTTCTTGAATAAGAAGGGCTCATCCCACAAATATTGTTTGGCATCGTTTAGGAATTTCTTCCTCTGTTGATAGCTCAGGTTTGGAGGAAGCACTTGGCAAGCGAAAAAATTAGCAAAGTTCGCATACCACGGGGCTTTGCTTTGGATGACAAAAAGTTGTTCATCCAGGAAGAAATCATTGATGGCTTTTTCAGCATCTCCCGAATTCGGGGGGTTTTCCAACCTTGATAAGTGATCCGCTACCTGATTTTATGTCCCCTTCTTGTCTCGGATCTCCATATCAAACTCTTGGAGAAGCAGGACCCACCTTATCAATCTCAAATTTGCATCTTTCTTTTCAATTAGGTATTTGATTGCCGAGTGATCAGTGTAGACGATCACCCTCGTTCCAATGAGGTAGGAATGGAACTTATCAAACGCATAGACTACTGTGCCAGTAGTTCCTTCTCAGTGGTAGTATAATTCAGCTGAGCATCAGTTAAAGTTTTGCTGGCATAGTATATTGTGTGGAATACCTTATCCCTTCTTTGCCCTAGCACCTCCCCAATAGAAAAATTACTTGCATCACACATTAGCTCAAAAGGAAAGGTCCAGTCAGGGGCTACCACAATAGGAGCCGAAATAAGTTTTTCCTTTAATAGATCAAAAGCACTCAGGCAAGCTTTATCAAATTGAAAAGGTATGTCCTTTTCCAAAAGTGTACACAGGGGTTTGGTTATCCGTGAGAAGTCCTAGATAAACCTCATGTAAAACCCAGCGTGCCTTCTCACGTAAGCATCAATAATCAAAGATACTGTACAATACCGTGTGCTACTATACAACCACGCGTATTACTGAACTTTTATCAATGACTATTTTAATAGTTAACGATATAACTTTCGCCGTTATTTTTATAAAAAGATATTTCTATTGTTTTCTAACTCCGACAATAATTCTGTTGTGGGGTCCACCAATGATTGTGCCGTCGTACGAATATTCTCTGATAAAATGAATATTCCCCAACCAATCGAATATTTTATGACAACTTGCTTACTTTGTAAATTTTTTTAAATATTACCCACAACTATAACATTATATCAAATCCACACCATAATATTTAAAAATAATATTTAGAGAAAATTTAATCTTTATTCATAAAAGTTGGGGTCTTACAACCTCCCCTTCTTATGAAATTTCGTCCTCAAAATTGGTGTACGTACCTGGTATGTCGAAGAGGTGAGGATACCTTGATTTTATTTCAGATTCTAACTCCCAGGTCATTTCCTCAACATCGTAGTTTCTCCACAAAACTTTGACTTGAGGTATAACCTTAGAGCGTATAATGTGTTCCTTCTTATCCAAGATTTTAACAGGTACCTCTTCATACGTTAAGTCTTCCGCTATCTCGTCTGGTTCTAATTCAATAATATGGTTTGGGTCTTCCACATATTTACGTAACATAGATATGTGAAAAACGTTATGAACACGAGACATATTTAGCGGTAAAGCGCGTCTATAGGCCACAGTTCTTACTCGATCGAGGATTTCAAATGGGCCAATGAATCAAAGATTGAGCTTTCCTATCTTTCCAAATCTTGTAACTCCTTTCCATGGAGCAACACGTAACAACACATGATCTCCAACATTGAATTCCACGTCCTTTCGATGAAGATCAGCATAACTCTTTTGTCGATCTTGTGAGGTTTTTATACGTTGCCGGATCACTTGTATCTTTTTCGTTGTCATGCGTACCAATTCTGGTACTAACAACGTTTCTTCACCTACCTCATCCCATTATACTGGAGAACAACACTTGCGTCTATACAACGCCTCGAATGGAGCCATGCCGATACTTGCTTTATAACTGTTATTGTAGGATAATTCCACCAATGACAAGAACTTATACCAACTTCCTTTGAAGTCAAGGACACAGAGTCTTAATAGATCTTCAAGAGTTTGAATAGTCCTCTTCGATCGCCTGCTCGCTCAAGGGTGATATCTTTGAACTAAATCGTAAATCCGCGTACATAGCTTTCTCGCAAACTAACCCAAAACTGTGAAGTGAATCTTGGGTCTCGATCAGAAACTATGGATACTGGCATACCATGCAGTCTCACAATCTCATTTATGTAAATACGAGCAAGACGTTCAAGTGAATAAGTTTCTCGTATAGGTAAGAAATGAGCTGACTTGGTCAATCTATCGACAATGACCCAAATCGCATATATTCCTTGAGAAACCTTGGGAAGACTAATAACGAAATCCATGGTAAAGTGCTCCCACTTCCATTCTGGAATTTCAAGTGGTTGCAATAGTCCTTTTGGCACTTGATGCTCTTCCTTGACACGTTGACAAGTTAAACACCTTGAGATAAACTCCGTTATCTCTCTCTTCATATTGCTTCACCAAAATGTATGTCGAAGATCATGATACATTTTGGTACTCCCAGGATGGATTGTAAACGGTGTGTTGTGTGCCTCCATCATGATTTTATACATCAAATTAGAGTAGTTAGGAATACAAAGTTTAGAGATGACTCGAAGTATTCCTTTTTCATAGATTCTTACTTCTAGAACAGCACCTTCTTTACTTTCTTCCTCATACGCATCAGCTCCATGTCTGTAGCTTGAGCAGCTTTAATTTTATCGATTAAATTCGGTTCTACATGTATATTTAACATCATCACGTGGGTCCCTGGAGTCTTTAACTCTATCTCCATCCTTTGTAAGTCGTACAAAATGGGCCTTTGCGTTGACAATATCGCACTCTTACTTGCATAAGCTACCACATTCGCTTTTCCAAGATGGTATGGAATGGTATGATTGTAATCTTTCAATAACTCGAGCCAATGTCATTGCCGCATGTTGAGTTCCTTTTGGGTGAAGAAATATTTGAGGATTTTATGATCGGTATATATAGATCTCCACCTTCTCCCCATATAGGTAATGTCTCCAAATCTTTAGTGCGAAAACGACTGCTGTCAACTCTAGATCATGAGTAGAATAATTCCTCTCATATTTTTTAAGTTTTCGTGAGACATAGGCTATGACTTTCCCATGTTGCATGAGAACACATCCTAACCCTCTGCCTGAAGCATCATTGTAGATGACAAATCCCTCCGAACCAGATGATATTATCAGAATAGGTGCTAAAATGAGTCTCCTCTTGAGTTCTTTAAAACTCTTCTCACATTCCTCGCTCCAACCGAATTTTATATCTTTTCGAGTCAGCCGAGTTAATGGAGTAGTGATTCGAGAAAATCCTTCCACGAATCTCCGATAATAACCAGCTAAGCCCAGAAAGCTACGTATCTTGGTCACTGACTTAGGTTGCTCCCAGCTTTGTATTGCTTCAATCTTTGTTGGGTCAACAGATATTCCATGATTTGATATCACGTGCCCATGGAATGCTACTTCCTCAAGCCAGAACTCAAAGTTCTTCAACTTGGCAAAAAGCTTGTTTTCACGAAGCTTTTGGAGTATCACCTCAAGTGTTGCTCATAATTTTCACGGCTCTTGGAGTATATGAAAATGTCATCAATAAAGACAACCATAAAATGATCTAAATATTCCTTGAATACTCGGTTCATCATATCCATGAAGGCAGCAATAGCATTAGTCAATCCAAAAGACATGATTAGGAATTCGTAATGCCCGTACCGAGTTTTGAAAGCAGTATTTGGAATGTCATCAGTTTTAATCTTCAACTGATGATATCCGGAACGAAGATCGATCTTTGAAAAGAATTTGACACCTTGCAACTGGTCAAACAGGTCATCAATGCGAGGCAATGGATACCTTTATTTTTAAGGTGACATAATTCAACTCCCGATAATCAATACAAAGTCGTATACTCCCATCTTTCTTCTTTACGAATAGAACAGGAGCACCCCAAGGAGACGTATTAGGACGAATGAAACTAATGTCTAATAACTCCTGCAGTTGGGTTTTTAACTCCTTAAGTTCAATAGTAGCCATTCAATATGGGGCTTTGGAAATGGGTTTTGTACTGAGTTCAAGGTCGATACAAAATTCAATTTCACGCTCTGGGGGTAGGCCATGAAGTTCTTCAGGGAATACGTCAAAAAACTTATTAACAATAAAAATATCATTCAAATCTGACGTATTTGTGTTTAAATCCATGACATGGGCTAAGAAAGCTTGAGATCCATTTTTTAATAAACGAATAACTTTATGGCTTGTTATGACACTGATTGACTTTAGTGGTTTGGTTTCTTGAATTCGCATAATAGGTTGGTTAGAAATATGAAAGCTAACAACCTTATGAAAATAATTAATTTTTGCATGATGAATAGTTAACCAATCAATCCCTACAATAACATCAAATGCAAGTATTTTCAAAGAGATAAGGTCAACAGGTAATGTAAGGGTGCCAATTTAAATCAAACAAGACTTATAAACAGTGGATGTAATGAAGATTTCTCCCAACGGAATTTCAACAGATAAGTCAAAGTTTAATTTCTCTGGAGTCAAATTTAAACGTTGAGCGCAAGTAGGTGAAATAAAAGAATGGGTAAAACTGGTATCAAATAAGGTATAGACTTCGCAAGAGTTTATGATTAGCTTACCCGTGATAACCTCGTTCGGGTTCTTCGCTTTTTGGATGGTCACGACAAACGCTCTCCCTTAAACTACCGGCTTTGACTTGTCTGGGACGGCATTTGGTGTCACCACCCCAGCTGGACTTATCTTCACTACACAACAAAATCAAGCTAGGTGACCTTCTCTTCTGCAATTGTAACACGCTTTAGATTGATGCGCATACCAATGATGTGTCCTCCCTCCAAGATTTGTAGCATCTAACCGGGTGGTCGTTCTCCTTCCTTGAAAATGATTATTGGTGTTGATGTCTTTCTATCATTATTGAATCTCCTCTTTTTGAAATTTTCACTCCTATTGTCTTGGACATGATTACCACCGAAGTGGTTATCATTTCTGACATGTTAATTCCCTCCACGTTTGTTGTCACCGCTTCGATGACTGCTACCACTGGTATTATCATTTTGTCGGCTGCTCTCCCTTGGTTGGGTTGACTCATTATCGTGCTCCAATAACTAAGTCATATTTACAACATCTGAATATGTAAACACAATTTTTAAGAAATGAGGTATTGACGTATTTCGAGTTTCAAACCTCGCAGAAACATTCACATTATTCTCTCCTCATTATCAACCAAATGGGATGCAAACCGGGCAAACTCAACAAACTTAGCCTCATACTGCGATACGGTCATATTATTTTGCTCCAGCTTGATGAACTCTACCTCCTTCATGTGACGAATACTTTTGAAAAAGTACTTATCGTTGAACAGTTCTTAGAACTTCTCCCGAGACATCTTTAGTGCGTCAGGTTGAGTAAGCTTTACAGATTCCCACCAATAATTTGCCTCTCCTCTAAACATGAAGGTGGTAAAGGGAACCTTTTGCTCCTCGGAGCATCCTAGGACATCAAATATCTTGGTGATATGCTTTATCCACGTCTCCACCTTAAGTGGTTCTGGCTTTCCCCAAAACTTCGGTGGTCCCAACTCCTTGAACTACTTAGCGGTGACCATCCGTGAGTTTCCAGTGTTTCCACCTGCATTTTAGGCAGGAGTCTCTCTCGCCTGATGTTGCATGAATTTCAGAAAGCCTCTGAACATTTTTTGTCGTTCGTCATTTGGTCGGTGTTGTTGTTTACCTCAGGATTATTGCCTTCATAATGCACATTCTCCTGGGTATTGATCGTTGGTGACTCAACAGTCTCATGTGCTTCATTGCTTATCTCAACATTCTCGAATGTCATTGACATGCCACATATTATCCCTATACTCTGACCAACCAATTAAGTAATAAATAAACTTAGGTAGGTCATACTAGCGAAGGAATTACCCATCTCTCCCCTCCTAGTTCTAGTCTCACATATCAGCCAGGGATCATATCCCTAAACTTTGATACCAATTGTGACGCCCCCAAAATAGGTATACTCACACATTCCGAGTCGCCAAATACATGGTACAAAATTCAAATACAATTTCATTAATACAATTGTCGTGTAAAATACGATAAACATTAAACACGAATATTGTCTTCTAGACAATATCCAAACTCAAATTCAATCGTATTACAATTATTATCACACTATTTCATAGAATAGTGAGGACTACTAAAACAACCATTTAGACCGTACTCCGTTCCCCGACTTATCCCAGCTATATTCTCATTTCCTGAAGAGAACAATGAAACTAAAGGGTGAGCTCAACTAGCCCAGTAAAGAATATTATGACTAAGATAATGCAGAATAAATTATCGTTAGCCTTCAACAGTGTTAAACAGATAGAATATAATAGATAACAAGTTTAACTGCAGCGGAACAAACAATCCATTAAAAGAGTCAAGTAGAGCATGATATCTACTATCTTCTATGATTTAAAAGTTTATCATCAATTTTATCGCTGAGACTCAGCTCAATAAATAATCCACATCACTGAATTATCCATACACAACTGTCCATCAATTCACTACGGGCCAATGAGGACTTTTACTATATTATTTGTAACATTACAGGTCATGATTATACCGAATAATCCCTAGTTATAATCATACCAATCAACAGTCCATCTATGCACTACGGGCAAAGATGACTTTCATCACAATATAAGCATAAAGATGATGACAATGATATAAGAATTCAATTAAATAAAAACAAAGGATATATTTTAAAGATTTACAATTCAATTTATCCAGAATTCAATAATATCCAAATTGTCAACATGATACTTCATTATGGAGTAAAATTCAAGAATAATATTGTATCAAAAATGATTTAGACAAAAAAGAAATTATTTTTTATCATGAATAGTACCCCAGGTGAATAGTACCTGAGTGAATAGTACTCTATGAATAGTACTTCAGGAATAGTACCCCGTGAATAGTACCCCGACATGAAAAGATTAAAATTTAACAAGAATATTCAAAAAAATATTTCTGTGAAACGATACTAGATGAAGCGCAAATTTCAAGGATATTCTACTAATTTCAGGAATTATAGAAGCAATACTTACCATAGTAAGTTTAAATTTAGGAATATGAAATGAAATAATATCCCTTCCATAATATGAAGTATGAAAGAAAATAATATTTCTTACGAGTATTGAAATAAAATAATATCCTTTACCTTAGTAGAAACTGGATTTGACTGGAATATCGGATATTATTTTGAGAAAATCTTGCACAAAAATTACGCTCAAAGTATCCTTATACTCAAGAAAATACTCACAATACTATCGAATAAGGATTTTTGATATTGAAGGTGTGTTTTAGGAAGGAGGGGTTACCCCCTATTTATAGCAACGGAGGAAGAAAAAAAAATCAAAGCATTCTGCCTAACTCTTATTTTTTTCCCTTCTCTGCCTAATATGTTTGCCTAAATCCTCTCTTTTTTCAATTGTTGGGGTCCCACACAAGAGAATCACAACTTTGCAGACCTAATTTCTCCACCAACCATTCCCACCAATCAAAACAATGTTACAAACTGTTTTTTTAAAAACAAAGTATTTATATACATTTTGTTTACTTCCGTTCCTTAACCACATGCTTATATATTATAATAATAATATTATTAAACAATTATAATATATTATGATAATATATATATATATATATATATATGAATGAATATTTTATCGGATGAGATAATTATAATTTCACAGAAAAATATGTCAAACTTTCAACAAATGCAAAATTCCTTCATTAATATTAAAATTGAACTAATATCCACCACATAATAATTATTCATAAATAATATTATAAGCTCACAATATTAACAATCAAATCATTCCCAGGAAAGAGGGGGCTTTTCGAAAAGGATTTATCCTTATTGGCACGCAATTAGATAACCTAACCCCTTTCCTCGATAGAATTTTCTAGATATTGCCAATAATGCTAACTAATAATATGAATAATTGTGTTGTGTCAATTATTGATTTAACACTACAAGAAAACCGGTTGTTTCTGATGGACTAGTCCATCGGAACTAAGGTTATTCCGTCGAAAATGATATTACTTCCGACGGAATAGTCCGTCGAAAATTCGGACGAATATAATATCGTCGAGCTTATTTTCGTCAATTATTCGGTCAAAAATAATTATTTCTGAGGGAATTATTTCTGTCAGAAAGTTCGTCAGAAATAACTTATGTTCGACGAAAGTTATCTCGACGAAAAAATTACGTCGAGTACGCCCCTCGGAATTAACGTTTGTTCGTCGAAATTAGTTTTCGCGATGGCGCGAAACTTGGCGCCAATTGGAGAGGTCTAAGTTCGACGGAATTCCGTCAGAATTACGTTATTTTTGAGGGACTTATAACCAACGCATTATTCCCTTGGAAGTAAGATTATTCCAACCGAATTTAATCCGTCGAGGATACGTCCGTCAGAAATAGCCGGATTTCTTGTAGTGTAATAATATAAAATAGTGTGGAGATGATACTGTGACAATAATTGAATCAATAATATGAGATATTGTGCAACAAATATTGTGGCAATAATTGAATAAAACTAATTGACTTCTCACGTAAGCATCAATAATCAAAGATACTGTACAATAATCAAAGTACGTATATTACTGTACTTTTATCAACGGGTATTTCAACAGTTAACGGTAAAACTTTCAACGTTATTTTTATAAAAAGATATTTCTATCGTTTTCTAACTCCGACAATAATTTCGTTGTGGGGTCCACCAATGATTGTCCCGTCGTATGAATATTCCCTGATAAAACGAATATTCCCCGACCAATCGAATATTTTATGACAACTTGCTTACTTTACAAAATTTGTAAATATTACTCACAACTATAACATTATATCAAATCCACACCATAAAATTCAAAAATAATATTTAGAGAAAATTTACTCTTTATTCATAAAAGTTCGAGTCTTACATATAATAACTAGTATTATACTCGTATTCGTCATGTATAATAATCGTTGTTATTACACTTAATCATTTTATTCTTAAATCTTCACTTTCCCTAACCCTTAGGGTTTTGTTCGCAGGAGAAAACTTCGTTTGTCATAACTGAAATATTATTGGATATTCCATCTCGTCTTAGAATTCTATCATTATGCGTTTCTCTAAAATTCAAAAATAATTCCCGAGCAGAATAGTAATTTTTTTGAAAATTTCTCGAAAAACTTTTATTTTCGTCTTGAAAATTCAAATAATTTAATTCTAGCACACAGCTAGAATCTTAACCACATCCGCACATTCTAGGTCATAGAACGACCTTTAAACAACTTACTCACTTAAATAAACATATAATTACATTTAATTCAAATAGTCAAATAAAATTTAATTCGCATAATAATTTGATTTTTTCGGACGTTACAATAATTATGTTGTACATAATCAATCAATTAACTTGCTTAGCTAATTTGGTAACATCTATTTACAAAGAAAATTTAATATATATATTCAACTCCCTTTCTAGATCTCTTTCTTTCTGGGAATAACACATAGTTATATAAAATATAAGTAAATATATTATATATGCACGTATACAAATACGAAGTAAGACCGTAATTTATTTATATTTGAGTGATGTTATGGGTCTCAATTTTTTTTACTTAAATGATGTGTCACTATAATATTAATTGGATAAATCTCATGTGATTGTCTATGTCATAAATTATCATTAAAATATTTAAAGTCATGTCATTTGAGACTTTTAACATTACTCTTTATATTTATTTTCTTTTAACTTCCGCACACATATTTAAAAAATAAAAGATTTTATTAAAGGGCGAATGAAGTCATAATTAAGAGGTAAAACTTCAAAAAACCAAAAATAATTACTTACTATAACTTTTTCCCAACATTTTCCATATTATTACATATATTCCACATTTTAACATTTTTCATACTATTACATATTCCAAATTCTTTAGAATTTTTCTAAAGAAAATATAAAGCTTTTTACAATTTAGTCCCCTAGTTCATAGACTCCCCCTTGCAGCAAGTGAAGGCGTTGAACCATTCCAATTAAGCAATTCCTCTATCATTTGCATTGCATTTCTATTCTCCTCATCCATTTGCTCACCCACTGGATACGAAACTGATTCGGACGATACTTCCGACACCGATGATAATTCCGACACCGATACCTCTTCGGAGCATATTTGTGCCTTATTCTTTTTCCCAAGCTCAACTCTCATCACCCAATTAGACCCCGACTGCTGGCCGGCGCGTTTCTGCCACACTCCGATGTGGGAATTATCTGTGTCGAGCCTTAGACAGGTGAGCGATGGTGCGGTGCCCTTGCAGCATTTTCGGAGCTTTGCGCTAAGTATGTCGGATAGAATGGACGGTGATGAGGGGGAATCCGTCTTGAGATCTGAGTTATCGGATTTTGTGATGATCGGGAAATTTGTTTTGGCGTTTTGGCCGTTCATTAAGACGGCCGCTTCGTCGTATGCCCTTGCAGCCGCCTCGGCCGTCTCGAATGTACCTAACCAAATCCTTCTCTTTCTATAATAAGCAAAAAATAAATAATAAATTATGTAACGCGTGATTGGGCTGATAATTATGAAATACTTATATAAAAAATAATTAAAATAAAACGAAATAAAATTGCAAAATGCCTTAGAAGTGCTTAGTGTATGTTAACCGTGAAAATTGAGAATTTTATTTTTCTTCTTTTTGACTTATTAGGGTTTGTATGCAATAAGATTGTTCTTTTTATCCTATTAATGATTAAAATGTGAAAATTATATTTAATTTTCACATTTATTAAGGTTTGGATAGGATTTTTGAGAACTACAAGAAGATTGTTTGATTAGGTCTTAATGGGTGCCCAAAATTGAAAACAATAAAAGTTTTGGGTTGTTTGATAAACATTTAAAAAAATATATGCATCAAGAGTTTTTTTTTAATTTTAATGTAAGTTAATATTATATATACAGAGGACAAATCTAAAGTATACTCTCTTAAATAGCATATTTTTATTAAAACTATGTCGTTTTAAAGATTATTTTAAAAAACAAGTGGGATTGTGGGTAGCATTTTTATAAATAAATGAAATGCAAGTGAGATCACTCTCTTTTAATATTATTTTATTTTTTAAAAGAATTTTCAAAACGAAGTACTTTTAATAAAAATATATTATTTAAGTGAGGTGTGTTATTTAAGAAATACGCTTATATCCATATATATATATATATATATATATATATATATATATATATATATATCTGTGTGTGTGTGTGTTATGTAATCCCTAATAGAAGTTTTTCATAAAAAAAAAAAAATTGTACAAAACTCTCATTTTGAAGAGAAGCTATACGGAGGAAGATCAAGAGGGAACATAGTTTTCGATCGAAATTGATCAGAACTTATTGAAATTGAAGAATTAGCTGATAAGTTATGGTCAGGATCTTTCAAAAGTCAAATAAGCGTTAGAAATGTGTTCAACTGACTCGGTATCAATGAATTTTTTTTAAAAAAGGGCTAAGGGTGTCATAGGCAAAAAGAAAGAGACTCACAAATCGGTAAAAAATGAACACATGAATTAAGAATGCGGGTAAATAATATAGTTTGGACTTGCATATGGGTTAATAACTATATATATATATATATATATATGTATGTGAGTTGCATAATGGGGAGGAGAGGGGAGGGGAGGCGAGGGGAGTGGTAAACTTACAGGAGAGGATGGCGAACTTCAGAAACCCAAGAGCCCCACTGGCGTTGCCTGACACCTCTGAACTTCTTTGATTGTACCATAATTATATACTCTCTTTTTATAACTTCACATATGTGTGTTTATATGTAAGATAGATATAATAAATATATATAGTGTGTGTTTGTGTGTGTTTTTCAGAGTATCTAGTACGGGCATTTGGTACAAAGATGAATGGGCGGGGGGAGTCTGTGGAGGAGATCTACTCCTTCTACTTGGTCTTATTCTTATTGTTATTTATGTAGTTGTCGGTGTGTAAAGTCCAAGGGTGTTTAAAGTGGGGGGTGCATTTGCAATTAATGTTTCACCTACACAAGTATAAGTGTGACCTATGTCATTATGTCCATAACTACTTTTGAGTTATCACCATTATTGAATTGAATCAATATGAGAGTATATACATACCTGCAAAAGAAGGAGCACGGTCTGAACATATTAAAATGAACACTTTATTTTAGAGAATTAATATTTACACAAATAAAAGTGTTAGGTGATGTTTAATTGTATCTGAATATATCTTAACAGTCTACTTATTAATGCCTTTAAAGAGCTCACATATTTGTATTAAGAAGTCCTCTGAATAGTTAAGATATAAATATGAGTCTAAACTATTCAGAGGATGACCTCTTAATACAAAAATAAGATCTTTTAAAATGTATTAAGAGATAGGTTGTTAAGATACAATCAAACACCACCTTAAATTCCACAAAATATTCTCTTACATGAAGGTACACTTACTATTTGTTACTCCTTAAGTATTATTATATTATACTAAATATATAAACATAATTAAAAGATAAATAATTTTTAAAAAAATGATAACTTACTAGATGAAATTGATAAATTAAAACCAAGTCAACTATTGGACAGTCTCTCCTTAAATCGATTTTTCCCTCCATTATCTAAGGCTTACTGGATGGAACAATGGACGCCTACTTCCTGGGATAAAATGGTCTTTCAACTCTCACAAGAAGACTTCAATGGAAGAGTTCCACGAACCAACAAAATATTGAATACTCTCTATGACTTTTAATGAATGATGAATGAATATAATTTTAAGAACTTGAGAAGGATTGAAGTTGAATTTGAAGTTATTGTTTTGGGTAGATTTGGAACCTATTTATAGGTTTCCAAATACCTCTTTGAAGATATACATCCTTTCAAAAGGTTACATCCTTTTTGAAAGGTTACATCCTTTTGAAAGGTTACACCCTTTTGAAAGGTTACATCCTTTTGAAAGGTTATATCCCTTTGAAAAGACACATCCCTTTGAAAAGGTGACTTACAAGATGCAATTGACAAACTTTTAAAACCAAGTCAATCTGTTGGATGCTCTCCTTAAAGTGATTTCGTCCCTCATCGCCATTTACTACGGATGGAACAATGGACGACTACTTCCCAGGATAAAATGGTCTCCAACTCTCACAAGAAGCACTTCAATGGAAGAGTTCCACGAACCAACAAAATATTGAATACTCTCTATGACTTTTAATGAATGATGAATGAATATAATTTTAAGAACTTGAGAAGGATTGAAGTTGAATTTGAAGTTATTGTTTTGAGTAGATTTGGAACCTATTTATAGGTTTCCAAATACCCCTTTGAAGATATACATCCTTTCAAAAGGTTACATCCTTTTTGAAAGGTTACATTCTTTTGAAAGGTTACATCCTTTTGAAAGGTTATATCCCTTTGAAAAGATATATCCCTTTAAAAAGGTATGAACCAAATGTCACACCTTTTAAATAAAATTCTCATTCAGATATATATATATATATATATATATATATATATATATATATCCAACACTATTTATGTGAGAAACAATTTGTGAAACTAACACTTTTAAAATAAACAATTTATTTTAACAGTTTAAAAAATGAAGCTACAATAATAAAATAGGTAATTGCGCTTAAAATTATAGTTTTTATACAACTATTTTACATCTATATACTAAGATTTATATCTATAAATTGCTTAAATAAATTATCCAATTTAAATCATATGATATGACTTATGAAATCACAAAAGATAAAGTCATAACTTACAACCTCCACAACCCCTACTCCCCTTCCCTAGCTAGCTACTAATCCTGTCACTCTCATCATTAATATGATAGCTGGTGGAATTATCGAACAATATTGGGAGCACTAAGCGTGGTATACAAGGGTGGGCAAAAAGTTTGGTATTTTTCATTTTTGGTTAAATTGGTTTGAATCGGCCGATTTGAGACAAATAGGTATTGGTTCGATAATGATACAAAAAATTGATACATACCGAATATTCGGTATCGGGATCGGGTAGGGATTTGGCTTGTTCGGTATTAATCGGACCGAACCGGTTATACCGGTTACAGATGATTTATTAATTTTATTCCCAAATATGCGTGCTCTCAGCTCCACTACTCTGTCCCTTTCTCACTTCTCATTTCTCTGTTGAACCAAAACCTTCGCATCTTCCTTTCCATATCCATCAGGTTCGTTGGTAGTCTCATTCGCCTCTTAGTCTCGCTTGATCCCGCCTCCGATGCCGCCATGATTCCTGGACAGACCCTTTATGACTCCATCAGGTACAAGATCTAGCTCCATCAGATCTTAATATAATAAGAATTTTCATTCTTATTCCTTCTTATACACTCTCACATGTTGGAGGAAAAAATTATGTTAGCTTCTCTATACACACACATCCGCATCTCTATACAAACATGTCTTCGTCTATATGAACTAGGTTAACAAAATTCGAGCAGTATAAATATACCAGGGAAGAATTTGGCGATGATGCAGAGGATCAGGCGGCCGCGTTTATCTCGGCCTTGGATCTTAAAGACTCGAAGTTTATCGAGGAGTGGAATTGTTCCTCATGGGATTTGAATGTACAATTACAAGACGAATATATGTTTGAATTAAGTTTGAAAAGAGAAAATATAGGATATTGAATCGGCTGTTACACTTTATGATTTTGAGGGGAAAAAATTTCTTAATTATGTCAGCCTCTATACACACACAGAGAGTTTTATCCCTACCTGGCGACCTGGTTATTGGGCTTCTAGTCACTAATTTATGAGCCACTTTTGGAAGGGTCAATTATGGGCTTAGACTAATAGTCTCTCTGTCATATTGTCATGCAGGATAATCGGTATAAACAGTAAAAATCCAGTACTAATCCTAAGATCAGCATCAACCTAACCTGGTTCTCAGATACCAAATTCAATCCAGACTGCAGAATCCAGATTCTAATTTCTGATGAATTCGGTAGAGTTTGGCCTCGGATTTGCCTAAGAAGATTTTACCGATACCCACTCCTAATGGCATATCATCAAGGGTAAAACGATCATTTGCAATATTTAAAGTATCTTGATTTTAAGAACAGTAAACTTAGGGAGACCACTATTTTGACATGTTTTTTTGATATTTCTATATAGTTTCTTCTTACATGAAGGTGGGACCTATTATATACTCATGTGAGAGATGATCATATAAAAATATTAAAAATACATGTGAAAATATTCTTAAAGTTAACTTTTTACAACTCAAAGGAACTTGATATAAGATAGGACAGTATCAGTTGAATGCTCGTATGTATTGTGAAATTTTTTTGTTTGAATTATATGATTATAGTATATATGAGATGTAATGTAATTATAAGATTAATCTATCGTATTATATATCTCATTAAAATAGTTATTACTAATAAGTATTTATGTAATTAATAATAAAAAATGATACATAAAATTGCAATATATATCTATATATATATATATATCATTTTTCAATTTAATTTTCTCAATCTACTTTTACGCTTATTTATTGGGACTCATTTTTGGTCTATAATAGAATATATGAAACTGCAAATGGATTTTCGCCCGCCATGCGGTAATCCACGTATACAAATTATTTCCATAATTTAATAAGAAATGAATACAAAGGATCATTCACCATGCATGTGGTAATCCACATAGATAGGTTATTCCAATGTAATAATAAAGAATGGAATAATGTATGATTCATTATTCGTATGCGATAGATCGCATATGCAAAGTTATTCCCAATGTAATAATAAAGAATGGAACCAGTCATACATAAACGTTACGCACAAGATATTCGGCGTAATAATAAAGAAACGGAACCAAAGTTAAAGCGTAAATCAAGACCGGCTGTGATATTCCAAATGTAATAATAAAGAATGGAATAACAAATGTAAATCACCATGCATGCTATGTAATCGCATGCATAAAAGTTATTCATACAAAATAATAATTAATGGAACTGTGTCAAAGAAATTCGCAGACAATGTGATATTCCAATGTAATAATAAAGAATGGAATAACAAATGTAAATCACCATACATTCGATAGATCGCATGATATAGTTATTCCAATAGAATAATAATTAATGGAACCAGTCAGCGTAATACGCACCGACAGGATATTCCAACATAATGATAAAGAATGAAATAAAAGAAGAATTTCACCATGTATGAGGTACTTCATGATGGACAAAGTTATTCAAGCATAATAATAAAGAATGGAATAATGTAAGAATTTCACCAAGTATACGGGAGTCTCACGATACAAAAGTTATTCCAATGTAATAATAAAGAATGGAATAATGTAAGTTCTCTTCATGAATACGAAAGAAATAATACCCCTTACCTTAGAAGAACTGGATATTGGAAAAGTGAGGTAGCAAACTTCTCTTCTTCTTTCTCTCTATAATTTCTCTCTCTAGAGTTTCAGTGAATTCATAAGAAATAATGAAGGAATGAGCTTCTATTTATAAGAGAATGGAATGAATAGTAACTAATTCATGAACGGTCCAGATTGATTTACTTTTAAACGGACGGTCCATATTGGTTTACTATTAAAACTTTAAACCAGCGATCCATATTGATTTACTATTAAAACTTTAAACCAACGATCCATATTGATTTACTATTAAAACTTTAAACCAACGATCCATATTGATTTACTATTAAAACTTTAAACCAACGATCCATATTGATTAACTATTATAATTTCAACCAATGGTCTGAAAAATTAGCACATCTCCTCATGGAATAATATTGTACCCAAAAATGATTTGGACCAAAAAGAAATATATTTTTCGGGTGAATAGTACCGTGAATATTACTTTGAATAGTAACCCGTGTGAATAGTACCTAATACCTAAAAAGTGTCCCAAATACCGAGTGAATAATACTAGAGTGAATAGTAATCGGATGAATAAGAACTCCGTGAATAAGAACTCGTGAATAGTACTCCGATACAAAAAGTGCCCCGAATACCCGATTGAACAATATATCCTCCAGACATCAATTATTATCGAAATAAAAGTCGATTTTCACTAACACAAATAATTTCAACACAATGGAACTATCAAATTCATCTATAATCAACACGAACTTATTCATCATTAATATTATAACTCATAATATTTAACAACCGTGTCGCTCCTCAGAAAGAGGGGCTTTCAATAAGGATTTCCCTATCAAAAGCGCAATTAGGTGACCAAACCTCTCATCGATGTAACTTCTGACATTGTAAATATTGCAATTTAATAATATGAACAACTTTGTCGCCTCAATTATTGATTTAATAATATATCATATTATGCAGATGATACTATGACAATATCCGAATCAATAATACGAGTGATATGATGCAAAGAATTATCGTAGTAATAATTGAGTATAACCGAGTGACTTCTTACGTAAAGATCAATAACCAATACCGTGTGCTACTATACAACCACGCCAGACATCGCATTTTTACTACCGGGTAGTTCAACAATTTTAAACAGAATACACTTCCTACCGTTATTTTTATAAAAAGATAATTCTGTCATTTTCTTACTACAACAATACTTTCATTGTGGGGTCCACCAATGATTGTGTCGTCGTATGAATATTCCTTGTTAAAACGAATATTCCTCGACCAATTGAATATTATATAACCACTTGTTTACTTTGCAAATTTTGTAAATATTACCCAAAACTATAACATTATATCATATCCACACCATAATATTCAAAAATATATTTCGAGAGAAATAAATCTTTATTCATAAAAGTTGGGGTCTTACAACCTCCCCTTCTTATGAAATTTCATCCTCAAAATTAGGGTACGTACCTGGTATATCAAAGAGGTGAGGATATCTTGACTTCATCTCAGATTCTAACTCCCAGGTCATTTCTTCCACATCGTGGTTTCTCCACAAAACTTTAACTTGAGGTATAACCTTGGAGCGTAGAATATGATCCTTCTTATCCAAGATTTTAACAGGTAACTCTTCATACGTTAAATCTTCCTCTATCTAGTCTGGTTCTAATTCAATAATGTGGTTCGGGTCCTTCACATATTTACGTAACATAGATATGTGAAAAACATTATGAACACGAGACATACTTGGTGGTAAGGCGAGTCTATAGGCCACATTTCCTACTTGATCGATGATTAAAAATGGGCCAATGAATCGAGGATTAAGCTTTCCTCTCTTTCCAAATCTTGTAACTCCTTTCCATAGAGCACCACGTAACAACACATAATCTCCAATATCGAATTCCACGACTTTTCGATGAAGATCAGCATAACTCTTTTGTCGATCTTGTGAGGTTTTTATATGTTGTTGGATCATTTGAATCTTTTCCGTAGTCATACGTACCAACTCCAGTCCCAACAACGTTGCTTCACCCACCTCATCCCAGCATACTGGAGAACGACACTTTCTTCCATACAACGCCTCGAATAGAGCCATGCCAATACTTACTTGATAACTGTCGTTGTAGGAAAACTCTACCAATGGTAAGAACTTGTCCCAACTTCCCTTGAAGTCAAGGACACAGAGTCTTAATAAATCTTCAAGAGTTTGAATAGTCCTTTCCGACTGTCCATCCGTTTGAGGATGATATGCCGAACTAAATCGTAAATCCGTGCCCATAGCTTTTTGCAAACTAACCCAAAATCTTGAAGTGAATCTTGGGTCTCGATCAGAAACTATGGCTACTAGCATACCATGCAATCTAACAATCTCGTTTATGTACATACCAGCAAGACGTTCAAGTGTATAAGTTTCTCGTATCGGTAAAAAATGAGCAGACTTGGTCAATCTATCAACAATGACCCAAATCACATCTATGCCTTGAGAAACCTTGGGAAGACCAAGAATCTAAATCCATGGTAATGTGCTCCCACTTCCATTCTGGAATTTTAAGTGGTTGCAATGGACCTTTTGGCACTTGATGCTCAGCCTTGACTCGTTGACAAGTTAGACACCTTGAGATAAACCCCGCTATCTCTTTCTTCATATTGCTCCACCAAAATGTATGTCAAAGATCACGATACATTTTGGAACTCCTAGGATGGATTGCAAACGGTGTGTTGTGTGCCTCCATCATGATTTTATACTTCAAGTCAGAATCATTAGGAACACAAAGTCTGGAGTTGACTCGAAGTATTCCTTCTTCATCGATTCTTACTTCCAGAATAGCACCTTCTTGCACTTTCTTCCTCATACGCATCAGCTCCAGGTCTGTAGCTTGACCAAACTTTTTAACTTTATCGATTAAAGTCGGTTCTACTCATATATATTCGCCATCATCACGTGGGTCCCTGAGTCTTTAACTCTATCTCCATCCTTTGTAAGTCATACAAAATGGGCCTTCAGATTGACAATATCGCACTCGCATCGCATATGATCTTCTACTCAACGCGCCAACTACTACGTTCACTTTTCCAGGATGGTATTGGATGGTATGATCATAATCTTTCAACAACTCAAGCCAACGTCGTTGCCACATGTTGAGTTCCTTTTGGGTGAAGAAATATTTAAGGCTTTTATTATCCAGATAGATTTCCACCTTCTCTCCATATGTGTAATGCCTCCAAATCTTAAAGTTAAAAACGATAGCAATGCCCCAACTCTAGATCATGAGTATGATAATTCCTCTCATATTCTTTGAGTTGTTGTGAGGCATAGGCTATGACTTTCCCATGTTTCATGAGAACACATCCTAACCCTTTGCTCAAGCATCATCACAATGACAAATTCCTCCGTGCTGGATGGTATTGTCGTAACAAAATAAATGAGTCTACTTTTGAGTTCTTGAAAACTCTTTCACATTCCTCGCTCCAACCAAATTTTGTATCTTTTCGTCAATTGCGTTAATGGAGTAAGAATTCGAGAAAACCCTTCTACGAATCTCCGATAATAACCAGCTAAGCCGAGAAAGCTACGTACTTCGGTCACTGACTTAGGCTGCTCCCAGCTTTGAATTGCTTCAATCTTTGTCGGGTTAATAGATATTCCATGATTTGATATCACGTGCCCAAGGAATGCAACTTCCTCAAGCCAGAACTCACATTTCTTCAACTTGGCATATAGCTTGTTTTCACGAAGCTTTTGAAGTATCAACCTCAAGTGTTGCTCATGGTCTTCACGGGTTTTGGAGTATATGAGGATGTCATCAATAAAGACGACCACAAAGTGATCCAAATATTCCTTGAATACTCGATTCATCATGTCCATGAAAGAAGTAGGAGCATTAGTCAATCTAAAAGATATGACTAGGAATTCATAATGCCCGTAATGAGTTCTGAAAGCCGTCTTTGGAATGTCATCGGTTCTAATCTTCAATTGGTGATATCCAGAACGAAGATCAATCTTTGAAAAGAATTTGGCGCCTTGCAATGGTCAAACAGATCATCAATACGAGGGTAACGGGTACCTATTTTTGATGGTGACATGATTCAACTCCCGATAATCAATACAAAGTCGCATACTTCCATCTTTCTTCTTCACGAATAGAATAGGAGCACCCCAAGGAGACGTACTAGGACGAATGAAACCTATGTCTAACAATTCCTGTAGTTGGGTTTTTAACTCCTGAAGTTCAATAGGATCCATTCGATATAGGGCTTTGGAAATGAGTTTTGTACCGGTTTTAAGATCGATACAAAATTCAATTTCACGCTCTGGGGGTAGGCTAGGAAGTTCTTCCGGGAATACGTCAGGAAATTCATTAACAATAGAAATATCATTCAAAACTGACGTATTTTTGTTTAGATCTGTGACATGAGCTAAGAAAGCTTAACATCCGTTTTTCAATAAATGAATAACTTTATGGCTTGAGATGACAGTGATGAATTTTAATGGTTTGGTTGCTTGAATTTGCATAATAGGTTGGTTAGGAATATGAAAGCTAACAACCTTACGAAAACAATCAATTTTTGCATGATGAGTAGTTAATCAATCAATCCCTAGAATCACATCGAATGCAAGTATTTTTTAAGAAATAAGATCGACAAGTAACATGCGGTTACCGATTTGAATTAAACAAGACTTATAAACCGTGGATGTAATGAAGGTTTCTTCCAACGGAGTTTCAATAGATAAGTCAAAGTCTAATTTCTCCGGAGTCAAATTTAAATGTTGAGCGCAAGTAGGAGAAATAAAGGAATGGGTAGAACTGGTATCAAATAAAGTATAAACTTCACTAGAGTTTATGATTAGCTTACCCGTGATCACCTCGTTCGGATTCCTCGCTTTTTGGGTTACGACAAATGCTCTCCCTTGAACTACTAGTTTTGTCTTGTTTGGGACACCCTTAGATGCCTCCATCCCAGTTGGACTTGACTTTGATGCACGATAAAATCGGGCTAAGTGGCCTTCTTTTCCACAATTATAAAATACTTTGGACTGCATCGTGCAGTTTGGACTTATGTGTCCTTCCCCTCCACATTTGTAACATATACGGCCATGGTGCTTTTTGTTCCTTAACAATGGTCTTTGGTGCTAACATCTTTCCATCTTCATTGAACCTTCTTCTTGAACTTTCCACTCCTATTGTCTTGGCCATGATTACCACCAAAGTGGTTATCATTTCTAAGCATGTTGATTCCTCCACGTTTGTTGTCACCGCTCGATGATCGCTACCACCGGTATTATCGACTTATCTACCGATCTCTCTTGGTTGGGTTGACTCATTATCGCGCCCAATAATCGAGCCCTATTCACAACATCCGAATACAAACACAGTTTATGAGAGATAAGGTATTGACGTATCTCGGGTTTCAAACCTCTTAAAACATTCGTGATCATTCTCTCCTCATTATCAACCAAGAGGGGACGAAACCGAGAAAAAACGCAAACTTAGCTTCAGCATCGCGCCACTGGCCATATTGTTTTGCTTTCAAGCTTGATGAACTCTACCTCCTTCATGTGATGAATACTTTCAGGAAAGTACTTGTCGTTGAATAGCTCTTAGAACTTCTCCTAAGACATCTTCAGTGAGGCAGGTTGAGTACGCTTTACAGATTCCAACCAAGAATCGCCTCGACGCAACATGAAGGTGGCAAAGGAACCTTTTTCTCCTTGGAGCATCCCAAGACATCAAATATCTTGTTGATCCGCTTTATCCACGTCTCCGCCTTTTTAGTGGTTTTGGCTCTCAAAAACTCCGGTGGTCCCAGCTCCTTGAATCGCTTAGCGGTGACCGAGTGAGTGAGTCGTTGTTTCCACCGCATTTTGGATGAGAGCCGCCTTGGCGATGTTGCATGAATTGCATAAAGCCTCCGACCATCCCATCGCTCACCATTTCATCGGTGTTATTGTTTACATGAGGATTATTGTCTTTCTGTTGCACATTACCCCAGGCATTGATCGTTGGTGACTCAACGGTCTCACGTGCTTCATTGATTATCTCAACATTTTCGGATGCCATTTTCAAATACTGAAACAAAACAAGGGTTAATTAACATATCACATATTATCCCTATACTCTGACCGACCAATTAAATACCAAAGAAACTTAGGTAGGTCATATTAGTGAAGGAATTCCCCCGTCTCTCCCCTCCTAGTTCTTGCCTTACATCTCAGCCAGGGATCATCCCTAAGCTTTGATACCAAATGTGACGCCCCCAAAATAGGTATACATCACCTATTCTGATTCGCCAAATACATGGTACAAAAATACAAATACAACTTAATAATACAACTGTCGTGTAAAATACGACAAAACATAAACTAAGAGTTTTAATAAGAATATTGTCATCTAGACAATATCCACACTCAATGGAGTTCTCATTACATTTATTGTCACACTATTTAACAGAATAGTGAGGACTACTAATGCTATCATCTGGACCATTACTTCGTTCCCCGACTCGTCCCAGCTATATTCTCATTTCCTGAAGAGAACAGTGAAAGAAAGGGTGAGCTCAACTTGCCCAGTAAGAAATATTATGTCTAAGATAATGCAGAATAAATTATCATTAGTCTTTAACAATGTTAAACTGATAAAATACAATAGACATCAAGTTTAACTGCAGCGGAACAAGCAATCCATTAGAAGAGTCAAGTAGAGAATAAAATCTACTATCTTCTATGGTTTAAAATGTTTTAATCAATTTTTATCGTTGAGATTCAGCTTAATAAATAAAACACATCATCTAATCATCCCTGTACTATGGGCCAAGGATATTCATTAAATAATCAATGATCACGACTATACCGAACAATCCCTGGTCATAATCATACCAAAAATTGTCCATCAATACATTATAGGTCACTGAGGACTTTTACCATATCATTTATAATATTACAGGTCATGATTATACCGAATGATCCCTGGTCATAATCATACTAAGTCCATCTATGCACGTAAGTCAAAGATGACTTTCATTACAATATAAGCATGAGGATGATGACAATGACATAATAATTCAATAAAACAAGTTCAAGAATTAATTTATCCAGGAACCAACAACATCCAAATTGTCAACATGATACTTCTATGTGGAGAAAAATTCAAGAATGCTCAGAATAATATTTTCATGAAAAGATACTGGATGAAGTGCAAATATCCAGGATATTCTACTAATTTCATGGAGTATAAAATCCAAAACTTTAACCAACTGTGTATAATAGAATATAAGAAACTGTAAATGGATTTTCGCCCGCCATGTGGTAATCCACGTATACAGATCATTTCCATAATTTAATAAGGAATGAATACAAAGGATCATTCACCATGCATGTGGTAATCCACATGTATGTGTTATTCCAATGTAATAATAAAGAATGGAATAATGTATGATTCACAATGCGTGCGATAGATCGCATGCATGTGTTATTCCCCAATGTAATAATAAAGAATGGAACTGTGTCACGTGCGAACGCACGCACAAGATATTCTGGACGTAATAATAAAAAATGTAACCGAGTCAAAGTAAATTCATAATCGACAAGATATTCCAATAGAATAATAAAGAATGGAATAATAACAGAAATCACCATGCATGCGATAGACCGCAGAGACAGGTTATTCCAACAGAATAATAATTAATGGAACCAGGTCAGGCGAAATTTGCACCGACAGGATATTCCAATAGAATAATAAAGAATGGAATAACAACAGATATCACCACGCATGCGATAGACAAAGATGTAAAGGTTATTCCAATGTAATAATAATTAATGGAACCGTGTCAAAGCGTAATACATAACCGGCACATGATATTCCAAATGTAATGATAAAGAATGGAATAACATAAGAATTTCACCATGTATGCAGATTGAGATGTATGTGTTATTCCAACATAATAATAAAGAATGGAATAACAGAAGAATTTCACCAAGTATAGGGGAGTCCGCGTATACAAGTTATTCCAACATAATAAAAAAGAATGGAATAACAGAAGTTCTCTTCATGAATACGAAAGAAATAATACCCCTTACCTTAGAAGAACTGGATATTGGAAAAGTAAGGTAGCAAACTTCTCTTCTTCTTTCTCTCTATAATTTCTCTCTCTAGAGTTTTAGTGAATTCGTAAGAAATAATGAAGGAATGAGCTTCTATTCATAGGAGAATGGAATGAATTGTAACTAATTCATGAATGGTCCAGATTGATTTACTTTTAAACGGACGATCCATATTAATTTACTATTAAAACTTAAACCAACGGTCCATACTGATTCGCTATTAAAACTTTAAACCAGTGATCCATATTGATTTACTATTAATACTTTAAACTTGCGATCCATATTGATTTACTATTAAAGCTTTAAACCAACGATCCATATTGATTTACTATTATAATTTCAACCAACGGTCTGAAAAATTAGCACATCTCCTCATGGAATAATATTGTACCCAAAAATGATTTGGACCGAAAAAAAATATATTTTTCGGGTGAATAGTATCCCGTGAATAGTATTTCGGGAATAGTAACCTCGTGAATAGTACCCTAACACAAAACGTGTCCCAAATACCCGAGTGAATAATACTAGAGTGAATAGTAATCGGGTGAATAGTAACCTGTGAATAGTAACTCATGAATAGTAACTCGTGAATAGTACTCCGACACAAAAAGTGCCCCAAATACCCGATTGAACAATATATCCTCCAGACATCAATTATTATCAAAATAAAAGTCGATTTCCACTAACACAAATAAGTTCAACACAATGGAACTATCAAATTCATCTATAATCAACACGAACTTATTCATCATTAATATTATAACTCACAATATTTAACAACCAGGTCATTCCCAAGAAAGAGGGGGCTTTCCAATAAGGATTTCTCCCTATTGGCGCACAATTAGGTGACCAAACCTCACCTTGACAGAACTTCTAGACATTGTAAATATTGCAATTTAATAATATAAACAACTTTGTCGTCTCAATTATTGATTTAATAATATATCATATTATGTAGATGATACTATGACAATAACCGAATCAATAATATGAGAGATATGATGCAACAATTACTGTAGCAATAATTGAGTATAATTGAGTGACTTCTTACGTAATCATCAATAACTAATACCATGTGCTACTATGCATCCACGCGTATTACTGTACTTTTACTTCCGGGTAGTTCAACAGTTTTAACGGTAACACTTCCGCCGTTATTTTTATAAAAAGATAATTCTGTCATTTTCTTACTACGACAATACTTCCGTTGTGGGGTCAACCAATGATTGTGCCGTCGTACGAATATTTCCTGTTAAAACGAATATTCCTCGATTAATCGAATATTATATAACCACTTGCTTACTTTACAAATTTTGTAAATATTACCCACAACTATAACATTATATCATATCCACACCATAATATTCAAAAATATATTTCGAGAGAAATTAATCTTTATTCATAAAAGTTGGGGTCTTACAGATTATGCCATTAACTTCTTAAATAATTATTCTTCCTTTTATGCTGCGACCCTTTAGGTTCTCCATATTAAACTGGTTGTGAATAAATCAATTAAAACAACTCTAATCTTATTTAAATAAATAAATTAAACTATTAATTTATTTAAATAAATAATATTTATTCTGCAATATGGATAAGCCTCCCTAGCGATCAACAACTTTCCAGATAATATAGATTTCAACATTAATCATAAAAGAACCTTTGAGTAAATAGTTATTGTAAGACCCCAACTTTTATGAATAAAGAATAATTTTTCTCGAAATATATTTTTGAATATTATGGTGTGAATTTGATATAATATTATAGTTGTGGATAGTATTTACAAATTTTACAAAGTACGCAAGTGGTTATATAATATTCGATTAGTCGGGGAATATTCATTTTAACAGGAAATATTCGCATTTATTTAATAATAATCTTCAAGTGGACCCAACAACGAAAAGTATCATGTAGTTAAAAAACGACAGGATTATCTTTTTATAAAAATAACGGCGAAAGTTTTATCGTTAAACTGTTGAAATACCCTGTGAGACCCCAAATTTTATGAATACAGATTTAATTTTCTCGAAATATTTTTTTAAATTATGGTGTGGATTTGAGATAATGTTATAGTTGTGATTAATATTTATAAATTTTGCAAAGTATGCAAGTTGTAATATAATATTCGATTGGTCGGGGAATATTCTTTTTGTTAGGGAATATCCGTACGACGGCACAATCATTGGTGGACCCCACAACGGAATTATTATCAGATTGAGATAATGACAAAAATATTTTTATGAAAATAACGACGAAAGTTTTACAATTAAAACTGTTGAACTACTCGGTAATAAAAGTACAAAGAATGTCTGCTGTGGTTACATAGAAAGACAATTGTATTGATTATTGATGCTTACGTGAGAAGTCACTCAGTTTTGTTCAATTATTGCTTCAGTAATTATTGCATAGTATCTCACGTTATATGATTCAATTATTGTCAATATTTTATATATTATTAAATCAATAATTGAGATAACAAAGTTGTTAATATTATTATTTACATTATTAACGATGTCTGTAAGTTACGCCAAGGAAGGGTTTGGTCACCTAATGCGGCATGATAGGGAGAAATCCTTATTGAAAAGCTCCTCTTTCACGAGAAGCGACACGGTCGATTAATAGTGTGAATTATAATAATGATGATGAAGTTTTATTTTATTAGTATTATTAATGTTATAAAATAGAAACGCTTTTATATAAAATAGAATACTTTTATAAAGTTACTTATTTTATTAGACAATAATTAGAATATATTATATTTTATTATGCATAGTGTTTGTATAATGCCTGCATAGTGTTTCAGATAGTAAAATCTTTTTATATAAAACATAATACTTTTATAAAGTTATCTCATTTTATTAGACAATATTTAGAATATATTATATTTTATAATGCATAGTGTTTGCATGATAGTGCTGCGATAGATATCAGATAGTAAAATCTTTTTATATAAAAGCAGTAATACTTTTATAAAGTTATTCGTTTTATTAGATTATAAATAGAATATATTATATTTTATTGTAAACCAATCTGGACCGTACGTTTAAAAGTAAATCAATCTGGACCGTTCATGGATTGGTTACTATTCAGTCCATTCTTCTATAAATAGAAGCTCATTCCTTCATTATTTCTTACGAATTCACTGAAACTCTAGAAAGAGAAACTGTAGAAAGAATTCTTCTTCCATAATCTTGAGCGTATTTCTTTAGCGTTTAAGAAAGCTTTGAGCGTAGTACAAGTTTCTTCAAGTATATCCCCGCCTCACCTGGTGAGTACTCTTCTTTATAAGGTAAGGGATATTATTTGTTGTACTCGTAAGGGTATTATTTCTTTCAGATTAATGAAGAGAACTTCATTATTCCATTCTTTATTATTTACATTGGAATAACCTTCATATCATGGCTACCCTATACTTGGTGAAATTCTTACATTATTCCATTCTTTATTATTATGTTAGAATAACTTTGCCTATGTGAAGTACCGCATACATGGTGAAATTCTTCATTATTCCATTCTTTATTATTATGTTGGAATAACTTTGTATATGCAAAGTACCGCATACATGGTGAAATTCTTACGTTATTCCATTCTTTATTATTCATTGGAATATCCCGTCTGCATGCATTTTACGCCGGACCGGGTTCCGTTATTTAATATTCTCATTGGAATAACTCGCCTCATGCCAATACCGCATGCATGTTGATTTCGTTGTTATTCCATTCTTTATTATTCTCGCTGAATATCCCGCTTGCGCATGATATTACTTTACCGACCTAGTTCCGTTATTTATTATTACGTTGAATAACTTTGCATCATGCTTAAGTACCGCATGCATAATGATTTCTTTTGTTATTCCATTCTTTATTATACTCAGTTGGTTAAAGTTTTGACTTCTATACTCCATAAAATTAGTGGAATAACCTTGATATTCGCGCTTCATCCAGTATCTTTTCATGGAAATATTCTTCTGAACATTCTTAAATTTTACTCTACAAAGAAGTATCATGTTGACAATTTGGATGTTATTAGTTCGTGAATAAATTAATTCTTGAACTTGTTTTATTGAACTCTTATATCATTGTCATCATCCTCATGTTTATATTTTTTTTTGAAAGTCATCTGTGGCCTATAGTGCATAGATGGACTTGGTATGATTATGACCAGGGATTATTTGGTGTAATCATGACCGTAATGTTACAAATGATGTGGTAAAAGTCTTCATTGGCCCGTAGTGCATTGATGGACCGTTGTTGGCATGATCATGACCATTGATGAATACACGAATATCCTTGGCCCGTAGTGCATAGATAATTTGTGGTTGTGATACTAATGAATATTCTTGGCCGTAGTGCAGGAATGATGTGGTTTATTTATTAAGCTGAGTCCCAGCGATAAAAGTGATGAAAAACCTTTTAAATCATAAAAGATAATAGATTTTATTCTCTACTTAACTCTTTTAATGGATTGCTTGTTCCGCTGCAGTTAAACTTGATGTCTATTGTATTTGATCAGTTTAACATTGTTGAAGGCTAATGATAATTTATTCTGCATTAACTTAGTTATAATATTTCTTACTAGGCTAGTTGAGCTCACCCTTTTGCTTTCGTTGTTCTCTTCAGGAAATGAGAATGTAGCCGGGACTAGTCAGGGAATGGAGTGACGGTTCGAGATGGTGTCATAGTAGTCCTCACTATTCTATAAAATAATGTGATAATAAATGTAATGAGGACTTCATTGAGTTTGTATACTGTCTAGATGACAATATACGTATTAAAACTCTTAGATTATATTTTGTCATATTTTACACGACTGTTGTATAATTAGTTTGTATTTGTATTCAGTACCTTGTATCTGGCGACCTAAGATGGGTGATGTATACCTATTTTGGGGGCATCACAGTTGGTATCAAAGCTTAGGGATATGATCCCTGACTGAGATATGAGACAAGAACTAGGAGGGGAGAGATGAGGAATTTCTTCCCTAGTATGACCTACCTAAGTTTATTTGGAATTTAATTAGTCGGTCAGAGTATAGGGATAACATGTGATATGTTAATTAACTCTTGTTTTGTGGCAGTGTTTGAAAATGGCAGCTGAAAATGTTAGCAATGGAGTGAATGAGACCATTGAGACACCTTTAATCACTAACCAGGTTAATGTGATGTCAGACGAAGAAGAAATTAGAGATATCTACGTGGTAAGTGAAGAACTAATAGTTGCACCCGAGTTAGTTGCAGAGGTAGCAGCTGAGAGTGAGGAAGAAGAGGAAGAAAAGGAACCTGAGGAGAATTGGTTAGAAGAAGTATATGATCAAAATTTAGAATTACAAAATCGTATTCATGAGTTAGAAGAGCATGCTGAAGAACGGCAGGCGTTTGTGGAATAAAGAGATGCAACAATTCAAAATTGTGTTACCCGGTGTGTGATGCTTGAACAGAAGCACTCTTTGGCAGAGTATAAGATATTAGAGCTGGAATCTGATAATGCTATGATCAAAGTTCTGATGAAAGAAGAAGAAAATGAACGAATGAGAATAGATGATGCATGGGTAAAAGCCGTACGACGTGTTGATATTGTAGAAAAAGACGTCCGATCTAATAAGACCAAAATAGATGAAATGGATTTCGCTTTTTAGACAACAATTGGAAGAATCCAACATCGAATTCGGAATTACCCTGTGCAGAGCGGTCAACCCCAATTCGATATGGATCGGAGAATAATGATTTGAATCATGGATCAGGAATGTGACGAAGCAATTAAGGGTGGAATGTACTCTACAACAAAGTTAAGTCCAACTGGGATGTCCCAGACAAGTCAAAATCGGTAGTTTAAGTGAGAGCGTTTGTCGAGAAACCCGAACGAAGTTATTACGGGTAAGTTAATTATAAACTTTTTTGAAGTCTATATCTTATTCCATACTTAGTTCTACCCACTCTTGTATTTCACCTAGTTGTGTTCAACATTTAAATTTGACTCCTGAGAAGTTAGACTTTGACTTATTGGTTGAAACTTCATTAGGAGAAACCTTCGTTACCTCCACTGTTTATAAATCTTGTTGATTCAAATCGACACTTTCACGTTACCTGTCGATCTTATCTCTTTGAAAATACTTGCCTTTGATGTGATTTTAGGAATCGATTGACTAACTACTCATCATGCTTTTCGTAAGGTTGTTAGCTTTCATATTCTTAATCAACCTATTTTGCGAATTCAAGCAACCAAACCACTAAAGTCAATCCTTGTCATATCAAGCCATAAGTAAAGAGCCCCGAGCCTTTATCTGGTGACTTCCTTGTGTGGAATGCACTAAAGCCAGACTATCCGTAGGGGACGTCGTGAATAACGGTGGTAAGTTGATAGATATCAAGGTGACGTGTTATCTAAGTCTTGGATGAGGGTCACAGTTTTGAATGATATTTCTATTATTAATAAATTTTCTGACGTATTCTTGAAGACTTCTTATCCTACCCCTAAAGCGTGAAATCGAATTTTGTATTGACCCTAGTACAAAACCCATTTCGTATAACTTACAAATGATGAAGATAGAGTTAAAGACTCTAGGAGCCCCACGTGAAGATAACGAATATACGAGTAGAATCGACTTTAATCGATAAAGTTAAAGCCGCTCAAGCTACATACTCAGAGCTGATGAATGTAAAGAAGAAGGTTTAAGAGTGTGTTATTTTAGAAGCAAGAATCGACGAAGAGAGGAAATCTTAACCCTCGATTTTATTGGCCCATTTGAAATCCTTGATTGAGTAGGAGGCATGGCCTATAGACTCGCTTTTCTCGCCAAGTACGTCGGCGTGTTCATAACGTTTTTCACGTATCGATGTTACGTAAATATGTGGATAACCCGAACCACGTTATTAAATTAGAACTAGACGAGATAGTAGAAGATTTAACGTATGAGTAGATATGTGTTAAAATCTTGGATAAGAAGGATCGTATTCAACACTCAAATGTTATACCTCAAGAGTTAGAATCTGAAATAAAGTCAAGGTATCCTTACCTCTTCGACATACCAGGTACGTACGTAAATTTTGAGGGTGAAATTTCATAAGGAGGGGAGATTGTGAGACCCCAAATTTTATGAATAAAGATTTAATTTTCTCGAAATATTTTTTAAAATTATAGTGTGGATTTGAGATAATGTTATTGTTGTGGGTAATATTTATAAATTTTGCAAAGTATGCAAGTTGTTATATAATATTCGATTGGTCGGGGAATATTCTTTTTGTTTGGGGAATATTAAATATTTACAAGACAATCATTGGTGGACCCCACAACGGAATTATTGTCGGATTGAGAAAACAAAAAAAATATTTTTTATGAAAATAACGGCGGAAGTTTTACCGTTAAAACTGTTGAATTACTCGGTAGTAAAAGTATAGTAATACGCGTGGTTGCATAGTAGCACGCGGTATTGATTATTGATGCTTACATGAGAAGTCACTCAGTTTTGTTCAATTATTGCTTCAGTCTTTGTTGCATAGTATCTCACGTTATTTGATTCAATTATTGTCAATATTTAATATATTATTAAATCAATAATTGAGATAACAAAGTTGTTAATATTATTATTTGCATTATTAACGATGTCTAGAAGTTCGCCAATGAGAGGTTTGGTCACCTAATTGCTACCAATAGGAGAAATCCTTATCGAAAAGCCCTCTTCCGGAAACAAACTCGGTCGATTAATAGTGTGAATTATAATAATGATGATGAAGTTTTGTTTTATTAGTATTATTAATGTAATAAAGCAGAAAAGCTTTTTATATAAAATGTAATACTTTTATAAAGTTATTTGTTTTATTAGACAATAATTAGAATATATTATATTTTATTACGATAGTGTTTTGATAAGGCTCTGCATAGTGTTTGTATAGTAAAATCTTTTTATATAAAAATGTAATACTTTTATAAAGTTATCATTTTATTAGACAATAATTAGAATATATTATATTTTATTATACATAGTGTTTCAGATAGTAAAATCTTTTTTATATAAAAATGAATACTTTTATAAAGTTATTCGTTTTATTAGATTATAAATAGAATATATTATATTTTATTCTAAACCAATCTGGACCGTCCGTTTAAAAGTAAATCAATCTGGACCGTTCATGGATTGGTTTACTATTCAGTCCATTCTTCTATAAATAGAAGCTCACTCCTTCATTATTTCTTACGAATTCACTGAAACTCTAGAAAGAGAAACTTTAGAGAGAATTCTTCTTTTATAATCTTGAGCGTATTTCTTTAGCGTTTAAGAAAGCTTTGAACGTAGTGCAAGTTTTTCAAGTATATCCCCGCCCTACTGTCGGAGTACTCTTCTTTATAAGGTAAGGGATATTATTTGTTGTACTCGTAAGGGGTATTATTTCTTTCGTATTCATGAAGAGAACTTCTGTTATTCCATTCTTTATTATTCTGATGGAATAACCTTCATATGCGGGCTACCCTATACTTGGTGAAATTCTTTTGTTATTCCATTCTTTATTATTATGTTAGAATAACCTGTCTATGTGAAGTACCGCATACACGGTGAAATTCTTCTGTTATTCAATTCTTTATTATTATGTTGGAATAACCTGTATATGCAAAGTACCGCATACATGGTGAAATTCTTCTGTTATTCCATTCTTTATTATTCATTTGAATATCCGTGCATACAGTGCATTTTACTGTGGGACCGGGTTCCGTTATTTATTATTCATTGGAATAACTTTGTCTATCCAAGTACCGCATGCACGGTGATTTCTGTTGTTATTCCATTCTTTATTATTACATTTGGAATATCCCGCCGGTGCGTACACGCTCGCTCCGGTTCCGTTATTTATTATTTTGTTGGAATAACTTTATCATGCTGGAAGTATCGCATGCATGGTGATTTCTTTTGTTATTCCATTCTGTATTATACTCAGTTGGTTAAAGTTTTGACTTCTATACTCCATGAAATTAGTGGAATATCCTTTATATTTTCGCTTCATCCAGTATCTTTTCATGGAAATATTCTTCTGAACATTCTTAAATTTTACTCTACAAAGAAGTATCATGTTGACAATTTGGATGTTATTAGTTCGTGAATAAATTAATTCTTGAACTTGTTTTATTGAACTCTTATATCATTGTCATCATCCTCATGTTTATATATTTTTTTGAAAGTTATCTGTGGCCTGTAGTGCATAGATGGACTTGGTATGATTACGCACTGTGGATTATTCAAGGTAATCAATCTTAATAGTAATGTTACAAATGATGTGGTAAAAGTCCTCATTGGTCCGTAGTGCATTGATGGACAGTTGTTGGCATGATCATGACCATTGATGAATACACGAATATCATTGGCCCGTAGTGCATGGATAATTTGTGGTTGTGATACTAATGAATATCCTTGGCCGTAGTGCATGAATGATGTGGTTTATTTATTAAGCTGAGTCCCAGCGATAAAAGTGATGAAAAACCTTTTAAATCATAAAGGATAATAGATTTTATTCTCTACCTAACTCTTCTAATGGATTGCTTGTTCCGCTACAGTTAAACTTGATGTCTATTGTATTTTATCAGTTTAACATTGTTGAAGGCTAATGATAATTTATTCTGCATTATCTTAGTTATAATATTTCTTACTGGGCTAGTTGAGCTCACCCTTTTGCTTTCGTTGTTCTCTTCAGAAAATGAGAACATAGCTGAGACTAGTTAGGGAATGGAGTGACGGTCCGAGATGGTGTCATAGTAGTACTCACTATTCTATAAAATAGTGTGATAATAAATGTAATGAGGACTTCATTGAGTTTGTATACTGTTTAGATGACAATATACGTATTAAAACTCTTAGATTATGTTTCGTCGTATTTTACATGACCGTTGTATAATTAGTTTGTATTTGTATTCAGTACCTTGTATCTGGCGACCCAAGATGGGTGATGTATACCTATTTTGGGGGCGTCACATGCCCGAAGTGGTAAAGTATAAAGAATGTCTGGCGTGATTGCGTAGCAGTATACGGTATTGATTATTGATGCTTACGTGAGAAGTCACTCATTTATACTCAATTATTGCTATAGTAATTGCTGCATAATATCTCTCATATTATTGATTCAATTATTATCACAGTATCAATATTCTATATTATTAAATCAATAATTGAGACGACAAAGTTATTCATATTATTATTTGTAATATTAACGATGTCTAAAAAGTTCTGTCGAGGAGAGGTTTGGTCACCTAATTGCGTGTCAATAGGGAGAAATCTTTATCAGAAAGCCCCCTCTTTCTTGGGAATGATTTGGTTGTTAAATATTGTGAGTTATAATATTAATAATGAATAAATTCGTGTTGATTAAAGATGAATTTGATAGTTTCATTATGTTGGGATTATTAGTGTTAGTGTAAATCGACATTTATTTCGATAATAATTGATTTCTGGAGGTTATATTGGCTAATCGGGTAATTAATCGGATAAATGAGCAATTAATTGCTATTAATTCACATGCTTATAACTATTTATTTACATGTGTGTACTATTGATTCACATGCATGTATTATTAGGGGAGGTGGTGCAAGATTGATAATACTTGCATGACTAAATTAAAAATGGAGGTATAGATGAAGGTACTATACTGTAACTATTTTTTCACATGTATAGAACTATTGATTCACATGAATGTACTATTGATTCACATGATGTACTATTAGGGGAGGTGGTGCAAGTTTGATAATACTTGTAGGACTAAATTAAAAATGAAGAAAAAGATGAAGGTATTATACTGTAATATTTTGAGCCCCAAAACATGCAATTATCGAAATTATATTTTCCTAAAAATAGAAGCTCATTCTTCTTTCATTCTCACCAATTCACTAAGACTCACAAGAGCAATTATAGAGAGAAAGAAGAAGAGAAGTTTGCTACCTCACTCTTCTAGTATCCAGTCTTCTTCTGAGGTAAGGGATATTATATTTTTCAGTATTCATAGAAATAATATTTTCTTCCATACTTTGTAGTATATGGGTAATATTATTTCATTTCATATTCCTAATTCTACACTCATTCTGTTAAAGTATTGCTTTTATACTCCGTGAAATTAGTAGAATATCCTTGATATTTGTGCTTCATCCAGTATCTTTTCATGAAAATATTATTATGAGCTTTCTTGATAATTATTGATCTTTTTATACTGGAATACTATTCATGAGTTACTATTTGTGGGTTACTATTCACCCAGTTACTATTCACTCAAATATTATTCACTCGGGTATTCGGGGCACTTTTCATGCCGGAGTACTATTCACGAGTTACTATTCACCTAGTTACTATTCACTCGAATATTATTCACTCGGGTATTTTTGGTACTTTTCATGCCGGGGTACTATTCACGAGGTACTATTCCCGAATTACTATTCATAGGGTACTATTCACGGGGTACTATTCACCCGAAAAATATATTTCTTTTCTGTCCAAATTATTTTTCATACATGAATATTATTCTTGAATTTTACTCTACAAAGCAATATCATGTTGACAATTTAGATATTTTTAAACTCTGGATAAATTTAAAGTCTTTAAAATTTATCCTTGATTTCGTTTGATTAATGCTTATATCATTGTCATCATCCTCATGCTTATATTGTGATGAAAGTCATCTTTGGCTTACGTGCATAGATGGACTGTTGATTGATATGATTATGGCCATGGATCATTCGGTATAATTGTGACCCGTAATGTTACAAATGATGTGGTAAAAGTCCTTATTGGCCTGTAGTGCATTGATGGACAGTTTTTGGTATGATTATGACCAGGGATTATTCGGTATAATCATGACCATTGATGATTACATGAATATCCTTGGCCCGTAGTGCAGGGATGATTCGATGATATGATTTATTTATTAAGCTGAGTCTCAGCGATAAAATTGATGAAAAACTTCTTAACTCATAGATGATAGTAGATATCATGCTCTACCTGACTCTTCTAATGGATTGCTTATTCCGCTGCAGTTAAACTTGATGTTTATTGTATTTTATCAGTTTAACACTGTTGAAGACTAATGATAATTTATTCTGCATTATCTTAGTCATAATATTTCTTACTGGGCTAGTTGAGCTCACCTTTTTACTTTCATTGTTCTCTTCAGGAAATGAGAACGTAGCCGGAACTTGTCGGGGAACGGAGTGATGGTCCGAGATGGTGTAATAGTAGTCCTCACTATTCTATAAAATAGTGTGACAATAAATGTAATGAGGACTCTATTTGAGTTTGGATATTATCTAGAAGACAATATTCATGTAAAAAAACTCTCAGCTCATGTTGTATAATTAAGTTTATATTTGTATTCAGTACCATGTATTTGGCGACCCAAGATGGGTGATGTATACCTATTTTGGGGGCGTCACATATGGTATCAAAGCTTAGGGATATGATCCTTGGCTGAGATGTGAGACGAGAACTAGGAGGGGAGAGATGGAGAATTCCTTCACTAGTATGACCTACCTAAGTTTATTTGGTATTTAATTGGTCAGTCAGAGTATAGGGATAATATGTGACATGCCAATTAACCCTTATTTTGTGGCAGTGTTTGAAAATGACATCTGAAAATTTTGAGATCAGCAATGAAGCACATGAGACCGTTGAGTCACCAACGATCAATACCCAGGATAATGCGCAACAGGAAGACAATAATCCTCAGGTTAACAACAACACCGATCAAATGATGAACGATGGGATGTTCAGAGACTTTATGCAATTCATACAACATCAGGAGAGAACGACTCCTGTTCAAAATGTGGGTGGAAACACTGGCAACTCTCGGACGATCACCGCTAAACAGTTCAAGGAGATGGGACCACCGGAGTTTTTGGGAGAGCCAAAACCACTTAAGGCAGAGACATGGATAAAGCAGATCACCAAGATATTTGATGTCTTGGGATGCTCTGAGGAGCAAAAGGTTCCCTTTTCCACCTTCATGTTGCGAGGAGAGGCAGATTACTGGTGGGAATCTGTAAAGCGTACTCAGCCTGCCACACTAAAGATGTCTTGGGAGAAGTTCCAAGAACTGTTCAACGACAAGTACTTTCCCGAAAGTATTCGTCACATGAAGGAGGTAGAGTTCATCAAACTAAAGCAAAACAATATGACTATGTCATATAGTACGAAGCTAAGTTTGCCAAGTTGTCCCAGTTTACGTGCCACTTGGTTGATAATGAGGAGAGAATGACGCGGATGTTTCTAAGAGGTTTGAAACCTTAGATATGTCAATACCTAATTTCTCTCAAACTGTGTTTGTATTCAGATGTTGTAAATAGGGCTCAGTTATTGGAGCGCGATAATGAGTCAACCCAACCCAGAGAGAGCAGCCGACAAGTCGCTCTCTCCTGATGTTGTATGAATTGCATAATGATGGAAAGACGTCAGCACCAGAACTTGTTGTTAAGGAAGGAGAACGACCGCTAGTCGTATGTTACAAATGCGGAGGGGAGGGACACATCAGTCCAAACTATATGCAATAATCCAAAGTATGTTATAATTATGGAAGAGAAGGTCACCTAGCCCGATTTTGTCGTGCACCAAAGTTAAGTCCAACTGGGATGGAGGCATCAAAGGGTGTCCCAAACAAGACAAAATCGATAGTTCAAGGGAGAGCGTTTGTTGTAACCTCCCAAAAAGTAAGGAATTCGAACGAGGTGATCACAGGTAAGCTAATCATAAACTCTAGCGAAGTCTATACCTTATTTGATATCGGTTCTACCCATTCTTTTATTTCTCCTACTTGCGCTCAACGTTTAAATTTAACTCCGGAGAAATTAGACTTTTATTTATCTATTGAAACTTCATTAGGAGAAACCTTCATTACATCCACTGTTTATAAGTCATGTTTGATTCAAATCGATAACCGCACGTTACCTATCGATCTTATCTCTTTGAAAATACTTACATTTGATGTGATTTTAGGGATTGATTGGTTAACTACTCATCCTGCAAAAATCGATTGTTTTCGTAAGGTGGTTAGCTTTTATATTCCTAACCAACCTATTATGCGAATTCAAGCAGCGAAACCACTAAAGTTAATCACTGTCATATCAAGCCATAAAGATATTCGTTTATTGAAAAATGAATGTCAAGCTTTCTTAGCCCATGTCACGGATTTAAATAAAAATACGTCAGATTTGACTGATATTTCTATTGTTAATAAATTTCCTGACGTATTCTCTGAAGAACTTCCTAGAATACCCCCAGAGCGTGAAATTAAATTTTGTGTCGACCTCGAACCCGGTACAAAACCCATTTCCAAAGCCCCATATCGAATGGTTCCTATTAAACTTCAGGAGTTAAAAACCCAACTATAGGAATTGTTAGACATCGGTTTCATTCATCCTAGTACGTCTCCTTGGGGTGTTCATGTTCTATTCGTGAAGAAGAAAGATGGAAGTATGCGACTTCGTATTGATTATCGGGAGTTGAATCATGTCACCATAAAAAATAGGTACCCATTACCTCGAATTGATGATCTGTTTGACCAGTTACAAGGTGCCAAATTCTTTTCAAAGATCGATCTTCGTTCTAGATATCATCAATTAAAGATTAAAACTAATAACATTCCAAAGACTGCTTTCAGAACTCGGTACGGGCATTACGAATTCCTAGTCATGTCTTTTAGATTGACTAATTCTCCTGCTGCCTTCATGGAGATGATGAACCGAGTATTCTAGGAATATTTGGATCACTTTGTGGTCGTCTGTATTGATGACATCCTCATTTACTCCAAAAGCCGTGAAGATCATGAGCAACACTTGAGGCTGGTACTCCAAAAGCTTCGTGAAAACAAGCTATATGTCAAGTTGAAGAAATGGGAGTTCTGGCTTGAGGAAGCAGCATTTCTTGGACACGTGATATCAAATCATAGAATATCTATTGACCCGGCAAAGATTGAAGCAATTCAAAGCTGGGAGCAACCTAAGTCAGTGACCGAAGTACGTAGCTTTCTGGGCTTAGCTAGTTATTATCAGAGATTTGTGGAAGGATTTTCTTGAATTGCTACTCCATTAACTCAGCTGACTCGGAAAGATACAAAATTTGGTTAGAGCGAGGAATGTGAGAAGAGTTTTCAAGAACTCAAGAGGAGACTCATTTCAGCACCTGTTCTGACAATACCATCTGGTTCGGAGGGATTTGTCATATCTGATGATGCTCAAAGCGAAGGTTTAGGATGTGTTCTCATGCAACATGGGAAAGTCATAGCCTATGCCTCATGATAACTCAAAGAATATGAGAGGAATTATCCTACTCATGATCTAGAGTTGGCAGCTGTCGTTTTTGCGCTTAAGATTTGGAGGCATTACCTGTATGGAAAGAAGGTGGAGATCTATAAGAATCATAAAAAGCCTCAAATATTTCTTCACTTAAAAGGAGCTCAACATGCGGCAACGACGTTGGCTCGAACTGTTAAAAGATTATAATCATACCATTCAATACCACCTTGGAAAAATGAACGTGGTAGCTGACGCATTGAGAAGAAGATCATATGCAGGTACGAGTGCGTTATTGTCAATGTAAAGGCCAATTTTGTATGACTTGCAAAGGATGGAGATAGAGTTAAAGACTTCAGGGACCCACGTGATGATGGCGAATATATGAGTAGAACCGACTTTAATCGATAAAGTTAAAGCTGGTCAAGCTACAGACCTGGAGCTGATGCGTATGAGGAAGAAAGTGCAAGAAGGTGCTATTCTGGAAGTAAGAATCGATGAAGAAGGAATACTTCGAGTCAACTCCAGACTTTGTGTTCCTAATGATTCTGACTTGAAGTATAAAATCATGATGGAGGCACACAACACACCGTTTGCAATCCATCCTAGGAGTTCCAAAATGTATCGTGATCTTTGACATACATTTTGGTGGAGCAATATGAAGAAAGAGATAGCGGGGTTTATCTCAAGGTGTCTAACTTGTCAACGAAGTCAAATTCGAGCATCAAGTGCCAAAAGGTCCATTGCAACCACTTAAAATTCCAGAATGGAAGTGGGAGCACATTACCATGGATTTTGTTACTGGTCTTCCCAAGGTTTCTCAAGGCATAGATGCGATTTGGATCATTGTTGATAGATTGACCAAGTTTGCTCATTTCTTACAGATACGAGAAACTTATACACTTGAACGTCTTGCTCATATGTACATAAACAAGATTGTAAGATTTCATGATATGCCAGTATCCATAGTTTCTGATCGAGACCCAAGATTCACTTTAAGATTTTGGGTTAGTTTGCTAAAAGCTATGGGCACGGATTTATGATTTAGTTCGGTATATCATCCTCAAATGGACGGGCAGTCGGAGAGGACTATTCAAACTCTTGAAGATTTATTAAGACTTTGTGTCCTTGACTTCAAAGGAAGTTGGGACAAGTTCTTATCATTGGTGGAGTTTTCCTACAACAACAGTTATCAAGCAAGTATTGACATGGCTCCATTTGAGGCGTTGTATGGAAGAAAGTGTTGTTCTCCAGTATGCTGGGATGAGGTGGGTGAAGCAACGTTGTTGGGACCAGAGTTGGTACGTATGACTACGAAAAAGATTCAAACGATCCGACAACGTATAAAAACCTCACAAGATCGACAAAGGAGTTATGTTAATCTTCATCGAAAGGACGTGGAATTCAATATTGGAGATCATGTATTATTACATGTTGTTCCATGGAAACGAGTTATGAGATTTGGAAAGAGAGGAAAGCTTGATAAGTAGGTTTTATACCTACTTATTCGGTATCTGTTACTTAAATTAGTTGCTTATATTCATGTGTCTTAGTTACTTTTCATGCATTTTATGTTCATTTTATAGGCTATATGTTTGGGAGTGGTGTGAGCGACTATTGGTAAGGAAAAGCAAGGAAAACGCAAAGAAAAGCAATTCGGACATCCATTGGACCAAAATATGCAAGTAAATGCAAGAAGGGAAGATTGAAGGACTTTTAACACAAATTTGGATGCATGTTCTTGGCTTTGAACTTAGATTATACTGTAGAGCTTCTTCTTAGCTTTCTGAAACATTTTGAATCATCCCAATCGGAGTTCGGATGCGAGAGTTATGGCCTTTTTATCAACGAAGATCAAAACTAAGAGTTCTCGTGCTTGCAATTTACATAGCATCTACTTCAAGCTCTATTTAGATTTTGTTCCGTCCAGAATTTCTCAAATCTCAAAGAATGAAAGTTTTAGAGCTCGTCGATAGCTTCGATTTGATAGGTCATAGGCCCCGTAACTCCTCCCGAATCAAAGGTTATGGCCGTTTTACCAGAGGACGCTGTGGTAGAAATTGGACCCCCGCCGGGGCGGGCATAACAGCTACAAAATAGTAGGTATCCCCGCCGGGGCAGGCCCTTTAAGCCTTAGGACCCTGCCGGGGCGGGGGTATGCGCAGAAAAGCCAGTTTTTGTCCAAATTTGAGTTTGGAAAGGATTGTTTCGATCCAATTGACTCAAGGACTTCCAAGAGGACTTACAGACATATAAAAAGGATTATAAAAGGAGGAGAATAACAAGGATTAGAAAGGAGATTAGAGGAGAAATATGATTCCACTAGATTAGATTAGGGTAAATTAGATCAAAACACTAGTTCTAAAGAGTTTTTGGAGATTGAAGCAACTTGGAGACCATTGAAGATTCAAAGTAGGAGGAAGGAGAGAGCATCAAATCTACAGACAATAGATTCTATCTTCTCATCTTCTTCTATCTTTGTCTTTTATTGTTTATTCAAGTGTGGATTCTTAGTTTTAATTCAATGAACTAATTCTTTGTTTGAGATTACAATGGATCTTATTGTGTAGTTTATTTTAATATGATTCGCTATCAATTATTATGTTATATTGTGAGGATTGTCTATTGTGATTTGGAATTATTTGCTTAATTGATTGGCCATCAATTACCGTGATAATCTATTTGAACTCGAGAGATGAAGTATTGATTTAGATCTGATCATGATAGCATGTGGTTGTGATTTCTACATAGATGGAATTCATGATTCGTGTTTAGGATAGAGATATGCCTTTACGCCATATGTAATCTTATAGAGAACTTGTGCTTTAAATCCTTTTTAATTATAATTCACATAGAGATATAGTGGATTAGTTAATTAGGGTGTCTTGCTTAATTCTATCATCTGTGGATTTAAGTGAGTATGGGTATTTTGCATCGAGAGATGGTTTTGTCTGTTTTAGTGTTCTTGATTAACAATTTGGGATAGAGAATAATTGATGAGAAGTGTGTTAACTTAAATGAAGCAATAAGTGAAGTTGTGATCTTAAATCTCCGTAATCTTAATTTAAGTAGTGGAATTTAATAGTAGTTTAATTTATATAATTTGAAATTCATTCGTTTAAATAAGATTGAGTTGGTTATGGGTTAGTATTTGGTGATTTTTATTAAATAATTCTCTGTGGGAATGATACTCAACTTATCACTTTATTAACTGTTGACCACGTATACTTGCGTGTGAGCGTATATAGAATTTACCCAACAAGCTTTTGGTTCTGTTGCCGAGGAATTAGTTTAATATTTTTTGTCAATATTATCTTAAATCAAATTAATCTTAATTTGAACATTTTTTTCTCTTTATTTAATTCTCTTCCTATTTTTCTCTCTTTTCAGGTACCATGGATGACTTTGCGTATCAATGGCCATACACGAACATGACTCAACCAAGGGAAATAGGGATTAATGGACTTAATACATTTTCTATAGAGTCAGTACAAATTGAGGCAAATTCGAAGACGTTGGAGGTTATCGCAGCCAAACGGAGGCGAAGGATGGCAGTTACGTGTGGCTATTATGATGGCAACCATCCGAGTCATCAATGCACCATTAGTTTTGGGTCGGGACAACATAGCGGTGAATACCTCAACCAGTATGCATATGATAATTATCATCAAGTTTGGGGGTATCACCCGGATTCTTCATGGAGCTACAACTATCAAGACCAATACTCTACTCCAAATTCAATATACATGTCGGAATTCTCATATCAACCTCCATTAAAAGAAGAAAAGTCAAAGTTGGAGGAATTACTGTCAAAGGTCATAGCAAACCAAGAGGAGAAGATGATGAGTCAAGAAATATCGAGCCACAATTTTCAGCACCAGATGGAATAACTCATCACCACTTCAACCCATGGTCCTCAATACATGGATTCCAAAACTGAGACAGATAATTCAAGATTGGAGGAATTATTGTCCAAGTTTATAGCATCAAATGAGGAGAGAAGGATTAATCAAGAGTGGTTAATTCAGAATCAAGAGATATTAATTCAAAATCTTGCGGATCAGATAGAGCAAATGACCAAAGCCATAAGCAATCTTCCTCCAAACACTTAGCTTTATGACATGGATGACGAAATTGACAGAGAACCCAAACCAAATCTACGACTGGATGAGCCACAAGATATCGGAAGTGTGGAGACAACTGGGGATAATGAAATAGAGGTCGACGAAGATCTTAATGGGTCTCCACCAAAGATCAAAGTGTCGAACAGATTTGCAAAATGATGCCCACTTGGTAGTCATGTCATCGGCGAAGCTCTTTATGACATAAGAGCGAGTACAATTTTGAATCCATGGTGGGACGAGAAAGAGAAGATAGATGAAGAGCCCATTGTGTGTGAAAAGATTCCATACCCCAAAGTGATCACATACACAATGGAGAAAACACCTAGCTGTGGGACGTTCTTGATTGAGATCATACCCAATCAGAGCAAGCTAGGTGACTTTGATGCATTGGCCATCGCCTTTAGGAACCTCCAAAAGGACAATTTGTTACTGATGGATGGAGGGTTCCTCAACTTTCGAAGAGGAATTGGATAGCGTTGACCAGGCAAAGTCAGGCTGAAAGACTATAAATCAAGCGCTGACTGGGAGACAACCCAGGAATTTTTATATTTATATGCTTTCGTAGTTTATTTAGTAGATAGGAATCATGTTATATTCCAAAGTGCTATTTTAATTCATGTTGTCTCTTTTCATTGCAGGTATTGGAGGTTCAATGGATAGTAAAATGATCGTCGCCGCCATCGCCACCATCACATCACACTTAGCTGATTACAGGGAAGTTCTCTTATACTTACCGCTATATTCTTACAATTAGGACATTGTAATTGCTAAGTTTGGGGGAGTTTAGTTTAGTTCTTTATTGCATGTTTAGTTTCATATTTATGTTATGTCATGTTGCATATGTTGTTAATTTAGTTTAGGTTCATTATGTTTGCATTCATGTAGTACTGTTGTATAAGTAAGTAACAGATAGTAGTATAGTTTGAATAACATTATATTCAGTTTCTTGTTTAAAAAAAAATCAAAAATCAAAAATTCAAAAATAATAGTTAGTTACTATGTTCATCTTGCATGATTCCAGTTGTTAGATGGTTCAGTTTAATTTGGCCAATGATGAGAATGGAATTGAATAGACAAGTATAGTACTGACTATTAGAGCTTTGATGTGATTTGTTGTTATGAATTGAATCTTTTTCTGTTTGAAACTGGTATAATCAAGGTTAGCACGATAGAAATAACTGTGTTGACTGTTTAAGTTTAAATTGGCACATAATGGACTTCTTAAGGATAATATTAGTTTGAATGAATGAAAGACATGAAAAGGCGGAGATGACTGAATTTAGACAAAAACTTAAGTTTGGGGGAAAAATTTGGGATATATAAGCTTCAAAAAAAATAATAAATATCGTGGCTAGTCTTGTTTCGGGGCCTTTGTTACTTGAGCAAGTACGCCCGAGGTGATTGTCTTTACACCTAATACCTAAGGTCTTTATATGGTCAGGAGTCGTTGATCGAAAGCTTCGCTAAGGGGTAGAACTATTAGCCTAATGGAATGAGACATTGCACAGTCATGGTAAAAAAAAAACAAAAAAAAAACAATAAAATGGGAAAAGAGCAAAAAGCCCCCGTAATGCAAAGTAAAGCATAAGTATCCCAGATTGGACTCTTGAACTTGGTGGATGTTTGAACTTTGTTTGATTTAGCTTGTTCGTGAATTTTGTGAGTTTGCACTATATGATGCCTTTAAAGAGATCTATTATGTGTTGTATTTAGCATTATATCAGTTAACATGGATGTTGAGCACACACGCACTATACCAGTAATAACAGTTTAAGACTTGATGATTGACTAAGAAATTGTTGATTGGTTTTGATATGAAGTATTGTTGTGTTTTCTTGATTGCTCTAAGGCCGAGTGAATAGATTTGATTCTATCAATACTGCTGGATTCGTAGGCATATAGATGAGTTGCATTTCATTGCATTGCATTGCATTATGTTGTGTTTCTTGGGGACAAGCAATGGTTTAAGTTTGGGGGTATTTGATAAGTAGGTTTTATACCTACTTATCCGGTATCTGTTACTTGAATTAGTTGCTTATATTCATGTGTCTTAGTTACTTTTCATGCATTTTGTGTTCATTTTGTAGGTTATATGTTTGGGAGCGGTGTGAGCGACTATTGGTAAGGAAAAGCAAGGAAAACGTAAAGAAAAGCAATTCGGACATCTTTTGGACCAAAATATGCAAGTAAATGCAAGAAGGGAAGATTGAAGGACTTTTAACACCAATTTGGATGCATGTTCTTGGCTTGGAACTTGGATTATACTGTAGAGCTTCTTCTTAGCTTTCCAGAACATTTTGAATCATCCCAATCGGAGTTCGGATGCGACAGTTATGGCCTTTTTATCAACAAAGATCAAAGCTAAGAGTTCTCATGCTTGCAATTTACACATCATCTAGTTCAAGCTCTATTTCGATTTTGTTCCGGCTAGAATTTCTCAAATATCAAAGAATGAAAGTTGTAGAGCTCGTCGATAGCTTCGATTTGATAGGTCGCGTTACTAGAGGACACTTTGTGGCGGTAATTGGACTTTCACCATGGCTTTTCCTTCATAAAACCTCTTGGCAAGTGCATATGCAATTGCAAAATAATAGTAGGTACCCTACGGGCGGGCCCTTTAAGTTTTAGGACTTCTGCAATGGAGGCGGAGGTATCTTGTGAAAAGCCGCTTTTTGTCCAAATTTGAGTTCGGGAAGGATTGTTTCGATCCAATTGACTCAAGGACTTCCAAGAGTACTTAAAGACATATAAAAAGGCTTATAAAAGGAGGAGAATAACAAGGATTAGAAAGGAGATTAGAGGAGAAATATGATTCCACTAGATTAGATTAGAGTAAATTAGATCAAAACACTAGTTCTAAAGAGTTTTTGGAGATTGAAGCAACTTAGAGACCATTGAAGATTCAAAGTAGGAGGAAGGAGAGAGCATCAAATCTACAGACAATAGATTCTATCTTCTCATCTTCTTCTATCTTTGTCTTTTATTATTTATTCAAGTGTGGATTCTTAGTTTTAATTCAATGAACTAATTCTTTGTTTGAGATTACAATGGATCTTATTGTGTAGTTTATTTTAATATGATTCACTATCAATTATTATGTTCTATTGTGAGGATTGTCTATTGTGATTTGGACTTAATTTCTTAATTGATTGGCCATCAATTACCGTGATAATCTATATGAACTCGAGAGATGAAGTATTGATTTAAATCTGATCATGATAAAATGTGTTTGTGATTTCTGCATAGATGGAATTCATGATTCGTGTTTAGGATAGAGATATGCCTTTACGCCATATGTAATCTTATAGAGAACTTGTGCTTTAAATCCTTTTTAATTGTAATTCACATAGAGATATAGTGGATTAGTTAATTAGGGTGTCTTGCTTAATTCTATCATACGTGGATTTAAGTGAGTATGGGTATTATGTATCGAGAGGTAGTTTTATCTGCTTTAGTGTTCTTGATTAACAATTCAGGATAGAGAATAATTGATGAGAAGTGTGTTAATTTAAATGAAGCAATAAGTGAAATTGTGATCTTAAATCTCCGTAATCTTAATTTAACTAGTGGAATTTAATAGTAGTTTAATTTGTATAATTTGAAATTCATTCATTTAAATAAGATTGAGTTGGTTACGGGTTAGTATTTGGTGATTTTTATTAAATAATTCTATGTGGGAACGATAATCAACTTATCACTTTATTACTTGTTGACCACGTATACTTGCGTGTGAGCGTATATAGAATTTACCCAACAAAGCTCAATCCTTGATTCATTGGCCCATTTATAATCCTCGATCAAGTAAGAACTGTGGCCTATAGACTCGCCTTACTGCCAAGTATGTCTCGTGTTCATAACGTTTTTCACATATCTATGTTACGTAAATATGTGAAAGACCCGAACCATATTATTGAATTAGAACCGAACGAGATAGCGGAAGATTTAACGTATGAAGAGGTACCTGTTAAAATCTTGGATAAGAAGGATCATATTCTACGCTCCAAAGTTATACCTCAAGTCAAAGTTTTGTGGAGAAACTACGATGTTGAGGAAATGACCTAGGAGTTAGAATCTGAAATGAAGTCAAGGTATCCTCACCTCTTCGACATATCAGGTACGTACCCTAATTTCGAGGGCAAAATTTCATAAGAAGGGAAGGTTGTAAGACCCCAACTTTTATGAATAAAGAATAATTTTTCTCGAAATATATTTTTTAGTATTATGGTGTGGGTTTGATATAATGTTATAGTTATGGGTAGTATATACAAATTTTACAAAGTTAGAAAGTGGTTATATAATATTCGATTGGTCGGGGAATATTCGTTTTAACAGGGAATATTCGTACGATGGCACAATCATTGGTGGACCCCACAACGGAAGTATTGTCGTAGTTAGAAAACGACAGAATTATCTTTTTATAAAAATAATAGCAAAAGTTTTACCGTTAAACTGTTGAACTACCCGGTGGTAAAAGTAAAGTAATACGCGTGGTTGCATAGTAGCACACGATATTGATTATTGATGCTTACGTGAGAAGTCACTCAATTATACTCAATTATTGCTATAGTAATTGCTGCATAATATCTCTCATATTATTGATTTAATTATTATCACAGTATCACTATTCTATATTATTAAATCAATAATTGAGATGACAAAGTTATTCATATTATTATTTGCAATATTGATGATGTTTAGAAAGTTCTGTCGAGGAGAGGTTTGATCACCTAATTGCGTGCCAATAGGGAGAAATACTTATCGGAAAGCCCCCTCTTTCCTGGAAATGATATGGTTGTTAAATATTATGAGTTATAATATTAATGATGAATAAGTTCATGTTGATTAAAGATGAATTTGATAGTTTCATTATGTTGGGATTATTAGTGTTAGTGGAAATTGACATTTATTTCGATAATAATTGATTTCTGGAGGTTATATTGACCAATCAGGCAATTAATCGGATAAATGAGCAATTAATTGCTATTAATTCACATGCTTATAACTATTTGTTCACATGTGTGTACTATTGATTCACATGCATGTACTATTAGGGGAGGTGGTGCAAGATAGATAATACTTGCATGACTAAATTAAAAATCGAGGTATAGATGAAGGTACTATATTGTAACTATTTTTCACATGTATAGAACTATTAATTCACATGAATGTACTATTGATTCACATGATGTACTATTAGGGGAGGTGGTGTAAGTTTGATAATACTTGCAGGACTAAATTAAAAATGAAGAAAAAGATTAAGGTATTATACTGTAATATTTCGAGCCCCAAAACGTGCAATTATCGAAACTATATTTTCTTATAAATAGAAGCTCATTCTTCTTTCATTCTCACCAATTCACTAAGACTCACAAAAGCAATTATAGAGAGAAAGAAGAAGGGAGGTCTGCTACCTCACTATTCCAGTATCCAGTCTTCTTTTGAGGTAAGGGATATTATATTTTTTAGTATTCGTAGAAATAATATTTTCTTCCATACTCTGTAGTATGTGAGTAATATTATTTCATTTCATATTCCTAATTCTACACTCATTCTATTAAAGTATTGTTTTTATACTCCGTGAAATTAGTAGAATATCCTTGATATTTGTGCTTCATCCAGTATCTTTTTATGGAAATATTATTATGAGCTTTCTAGATAATTATTGATCTTTTTATACCAGAATACTATTCATGAGTTACTATTTATGGGTTACTATTCACCCAGTTACTATTCACTCAAATATTATTCACTCGGGTATTCGGGGCACTTTTCATGCCGGAGTACTATTCACGAGTTACTATTCACGAGTTACTATTCACCTAGTTACTATTCACTCGAATATTATTCACTCGGGTATTTGGGGTACTTTTCATGCTGGGGTACTATTCACGAGGTACTATTCTCAAGTACTATTCATAGGGTACTATTCATTTGGGTCTTATTCATCCGAAAAATATATTTCTTTTCTATCCAAATTATTTTTCATACATGAATATTATTCTTGAATTTTACTCCACAAAGCAATATCATGTTGACAATTTGGATATTTTTAAACTCTGGATAAATTTAAAGTCTTTAAAATTTATCCTTGATTTCGTTTGATTAATGCTTATATCATTGTCATCATCCTCATGCTTATATTAATATGAAAGTTATCTTTGGCTTACGTGCATAGATGGACTGTTGATTGGTATAATTATGACCACAGATCATTCGGTATAATCGTGACCCGTAATGTTACAAATGATGTGGTAAAAGTCCTCATTTATAGTAGTCCTAACTATTCTATAAAATAGTGTGATAATAAATATAATGAGGACTCTATTTGAGTTTGGATATTGTCTAGAAGACAATATTCGTGTAAAAAACTCTCAGCTCATGTTGTATAATTAAGTTTGTATTTGTATTCAGTACTATGTATTTGGCGACCCAAAATGGGTGATGTATATCTATTTTGGGGGTGTCACAATTATTGTACAATTCAATCATTCCACCATACAATGTCCCAATTAAATATAAGACATGGAATTACTGTCAAGTCTTATTTTATTTAATTATATGTATTTCGACTCTTAAATGCACAACTCCAAATAATGCAATTAGAAACTCCTTTCTAATTTCATTCTGCCTTGGCCAAGGACTACTGAGTTGTCATTTATCGAATCACATAGGGCATTTCTCTTCTTTTACTAGAAGTGGTAGATTCTTTATTGATCATACATTATCTCCATGTTCGACTTACTATACCCAAGCATACCCTTTGATATACCCTAAGGGTCTTAAGGAATAAGTCAAAGTATAATTTATCATACACAAGATACTATGATGATCACAAGTCTCAAGGATCAATCAGATTACTATCACTACAGAATTCCTATGGCGCACAAGTAAAACTCCATTAGGTATTCCTTAGCGAGGCACGTTCAGTGAACTTATTCTCTAATAAGCACCTACATACTTGCTTTAGTGTCTCCACACAAATGATCATGAGATCAATCATCATTATCCAATGAGCAAGCAATATATGTACCAATTTATCCGGATTCACTAATCCCCAATTTAGTAATCCAACGATTAGGAACTATTTTAGTTTTAAGCTTTCTAAGAATTTAGATCTCATTAGAATGATCATCGTCATTATTCTAAAAGCATTGCTTAAAACTATGAGTTTATCACATATTATAAAATAACATCATGTAGATAATTAAAAGCCTTTACTAAATTAATACTTTTTATTAATAAATGAATAAGATTGTTACAAAGTATATGCTTTATCATCAAACATGATTGACTTATATGCATATTACTTTCATGACCACACTAAGGAATGCTGAAGCAGAAGACTTCAACCAAGTAGATTCAACCAGCAGTAGGCTTAAGACATTTCAGAAGAATTTCTGACTAAATCTTTATTTGTTAAAGTCTGTCCTTGAAGACTTGCTGAGCTAACATGAATGAAGCTCACATGGTTGCTAATCTATATATGGAAGCAGACCATTCACCTTAAGATAAAAAGGGCCTTATATGCTCAATCATGCATAACTTATTATATGAGAAGAATCCTCAAGGAAGTTCACATCAGAGGATCATCGAGCATCAATCATGAGGAATTCATTACAAAAGCAGAACTCCACAAGTACAAACTGTCAAAGAAGACTAAGTTCGTAGTTTTTTGAAACCATCATAGAGTGATCAGCCCTGGAGATATGTAAGGCTGCCTTCTAATGCACATGAAGAAGAAGAACTCACACCTCTCTAAAAAGATAGTATCAACTATGGTGGAGCAGTGATCTGCTAAAGAACAACAACAACACTAAAAATATCAGAAGTGCACTATGAAACAATGTACCAGTTACAAAGTCCCAAAACTTTTTGACTGATGAACCAAATTACCAGTACAAAGTAGTAAATAAACAACACTTAAACCACAATATTTTTATAAAAAATGTTGTGGTATTTTTTTCCACAACGTTTTTTAACAAAATGTTGTAAATATATATGAAAAAACGTTATCTATTTAAAAAATGTAATTTTTGATTTTAACTAGATAACGTTTTTTTGAAAAAAATATTATGTATCTAAAAAACACGGAGGTTAAAAAAAACGCGGAGGTGAATTTGAAATTAAAATAAAACGCTAGCACTCTCTTTAGCCCAAAACCTTAGCCTGTCTTCTCTCTCACTCTCAAACCCGTCTCGATCTCGTCAACCAGTTCAAAGGAAGAAGGATCGATAGTGGCTCCCAAGCCTAAACGTTGTTCGAATCGGCTTCGCCAGAGACTGGGTATCAATTTTGGGGTTTCTTCTCAGTGCATGAAACATAGAGGGAAAACATCAAAGGGTAAAACCCTTAACTCTATGAGTATTCTTGAATCAAATCCTTCTATTCCTAAATCCCTTCTTAAAGGTTTTCTGATGGCTGCTAAAAAGTTTAGTTTGGGCCCTCCACAGGTGCGGAAGCTGCTGGATGAAGATCGGTCACTTGTTCACGCCAAGGATGCGCCCCCAAGCCATCGACGTTCAGTCGGCCATCATGTGAGGCGTCGCTGCCGGTACAACTTCCCTCTGGCTCGTTCAGGTGCCTCAATTTTTCATCGCTCCGATCTCTAATGAATCTTGATCTGCCAATATTATATATTTTGTCCTATTTTTTTTTTTAAAAAAAAATTGTTGTCAATTATAGTTATACTTGTTCATGTTTTAAAGAAACAATTGTTTTTCTCTTCTGTTCTGCTTTCTCAGGAGGCTTATACTCTTTCTGCTTTTCTAATTAAATTTCTTTTTCTATGAAAAGAAATAAAAGCTCTTAGATGAGACATGCGAATGGTTGTCTATAAGTGATGAATGTTAATGTCATTTCATAGGAGTTTGTAGGCTAGGACATGTTGTCAAGCCATATATCTTACAAGATCAATGCAGAGTATGTTTGCCAGTCTATGGAGCTTAATGATTATTTTAGTGAAGTATAGTTGTTTCTTGCTTGAAATATTGTTAAGCACCTTGAGCAAATGAAGATTTGTGTAAATGAATAGCAAGCATAGCAAAGGAGAAAAGCTAGCTAGGGAGAAATTGTAACTACCTGTACCTCAATAGGTAGCTGCAGGTTATGGATGAATTTTTTTGAAAGTGTGCTCCTTTCAATTTCAAAAGAGAGTGACTGATGCTGAGACCATGTTCCATCTCTTCAAAGCTGCTCTAAAAATTTAACCTTTTAATATTCACCAAGGTTTAGCATCTTTACACAACATTTTTTTGTTTGAGTTCAATTTACTGTGGAACACCTTCTATCCAAAACTTTTACCGTGGAACACCGACACTGGAAAGAGCACTGTGTGATTCATATATTCCTGGGGCTAATGAAACTAAAGTAGCAACTGTGTGATTCTCTCTGTGCTTATACTTTTGCCTCTTATAATGAATTATCCTCTTTAGGTTTCTTTGAATCAAACATCATCTATTGATAGCCTTTACATTGATTGTGAAGATAGAATGTTGAACCTCTGCAAGTATGGGTAATATCTTCATCATTTTTCTTGGGTAATTTCTGGTTTATTTAATGCATTATATGACATTATATTTTTTTGAAGTTGTGTGTTGACACCTTGATTAATGTGATATATTAATTTATGACTACTGCCATAACAGAGGTAAGAAACTGTTATTAGTACTATGTATATCAATTTACTTTACGAAGTTTACCTTAAGGAGTTATTATACATAATACTGAATATCTTTTAGCTGTTGAAAGTAATTGATATAACATGAGACTAAACAATTAACATAACATGATTGATATACTTTTCTCCAGATCTCTCGGCATAAGTACTAGTGCACCAGTAGGTGTTCCCCCTTCCCCTCTTTTGAACTCATACTTTTTAGATCGTGACTTTGCAAACATGGAGTAACTCTTCATTTATGCCTATTTTGTTCAGCATGATGTAACTTTTACATTCCCATGACCCAAGTTCTGTCAATGTGGTATTATAACAATTCTGACAAATTAAAAATCTTATTGTATGTTGTAGTTCATTAAGGCTCAATCTTTATCAAGGAAGTATAAACTGCTTATTATTTTTTGATTTCACCACTGCTTTCTCTTAATATATTGCAAAGTAATTTTGAGTAGCTTTTATTGAATAAAGAATACTATAATGGAGTACTATAATGGCTTCGTGCTTAGGACCATCACAGATGTATATCCAGGGTATGAGAAGGACGCATTAAAACAAAAAATGCTTGAGCATGAAGCCACTTTTAAGAATCAGGTATGTACATTCTTAAATGTCTGTGCTCTTCTATATTTTTCACCACTTGTTTACTTGCTTCATTTGTGAGTTCCAACTTTGTGGATCATTTAGAGTTCATTTTTCCTCTCCTTGCCACACTATACTGATTGTATATAACTGTATTGGCAGGTTCATGGGTTTGTGCAAGACAACAGAACAGGGGAAAAGGTAGTAAAAATTTTTACTATGAAGGAGAAGCTGCAGGAATTCATGAAACCACCATGTTCCCAGGCATTGCTGACCGAATGAACAAAGAAATCACTGCTTTGGCCCCAAGCAGCATGAAGATCAAGGTGGTAGCAAGGTTAGTCATTGCATTTTAAGGTCTCATAAAGAAATCTTTAGTAAAAAATATACTTTTGATGGTTTTTTTGCATTTCATTTCTTAACAAATCAAAGCAGTTATGCTTGATGAAATCATTAATTATGTTCAATCACTGCAATGACAAGTTGAGGTATAGTAGTCAAATTTTCTAGTCTTTATGTTTCTTCCTTTCACCTAGTCTTCCTTTCAGTCAAACTTTATTGCTGGGTTAAGCTGTTGCATCTAGTAGTATATGATGATCCTATGTTGCAGGACATCAGCTGCTGGTGAATATCATTTGTGTGTGCATGCTCTGGTAATAGAAAGTAATCCTTACTTGACTTGCTGGATCATCTCTGGTAATGTTTGTTGTTATACATGTTATACATATATTGATCCTAGATATTGATCCAATGCTACAAGTGTTTATGTTTGTAGATATTGATCCAATGCTACAAGCATTAGTATTGAAGGCATATATTATACTCCCTTGAGTTTTTCTGCCTTATTGTCTTATGTGGTTCATGGACTGATATGATATAATTTTTAACAGCATGCTGATATAGCTCTCTTGCTATTCTTGGCAGTTGAGTTGAGTAGCTGCTTCCTGATTTGCATGAAAGATGATAGTATTGAAGGCATATATGATACTTTGACGAAGTACGGGATGAGTGGGCAACGTATGTGAGCAGCTACATGTAGAGCATATATGATAGTTTGGTATATATTTTGTGGATGTAGTAATTTGAATTACACGAATGGTATTATTGGAATATATTTTGAATGGTTGATATATTTTGGCTTTAAATTTAAATGAGAATTTAGACCTTTTAGCTATATATCATGGCATTAGCATATTGCAGGTGCATTAGTAATGTAGGTGAATCAACCTTTTTTTTCTTTTTTTTAATCTACAACATTTTAAAAACGTTGTGTAATCATATCTTCTACAACGTTTTTATCCAGAAAACGTTGTGGAATCATATCTTCTACAACGTTTTTAAGCATCTGCTAATATATGAATAACAAATCTATAACTTTTTTTCTTAAAAATGTTGTGTAATGTGCTTAACTACAACGTTTTAAAAACTTTATGTAAGGGTGTCAAATAGATAACACCCTTAACCATGACATTTTTCTGATTGAAACCACAACGTTTTTTCCGCGTTATTTATTTACTGTTTTGTAGTAGTGAATGAAGATCCATAGTCAGTAGGAACGTCTCAAAATGTACTACTGATAACCTTGTCAACCACGCAACTCAAAATCATGGAGTGCCTACGATCAACCATTTGATCGTAGTATAAGAGCAAGAGAACACCACGATTACAACCAATGCAAATGTCTAAAGTTGGTAGATGAACTTCCTAGCAGAAAAGATCAAATGAGATATTAGTACTAATCACTTCTAAAGTTTTTCATCTGGAAAGCGCCTTAAGGACAAACCTGACCCTTAGTTCATTCTAAGAGGTTGGCCCTTCCTTAGCTACCTTAACCTAGAAGGAATGCTTAGTCTAGTTCATCTCAAGGACCAGGATAGACAACGATCGTAGAATAAATTCTAAAGTAAACTCAACGATCATAGTGCAAACTCAAAGATCGTAGAGTAGCCTTGACGATTGCAGTCTTCCCAAAGGACACACTAGCTCATGGAGAGCTCAAAGGAAATGGGCACATGCTCAACTATTCAGATAGTGTGGAGATAAGTTCAAATTCAGCTAGGAAAGACGCCCTGAAAAATCACCTCGGAATTTCAGTGCCCGAACTGCCTCGGAATACATCAGTGGTTAAGTCATGCAACTTCTAGATGAGGATTAATGTCCAATCATCCACTGAAGCATCTCTCAGAAGATGATCGTTGAGTCGACGAAGAAAATCGTAGAGTCAATAGCTGCCTTAACAAGCTACTCTACATACTGAAATAGTCAACAGAAGAAAAGTCAAATCTAAAGAACGGACATGATGGTGGACTTATAGATGATGGCTTATCAGCAACTTACAACTATCCCACTAAGAAACGTGGAAGGAACAATTACAAGAGGAAAATTCAAATAATTGGCAGTTTCATCTTAGCAGGCTCTTCAAAACTCTACAAACCTGTCAAATCTATACCTAAGGCAAAACCTAGCTACCTCTAAACAGCCAAAACCTTTGAACAAGTTATCAAAAGCTATCGAACCTCTCTCTCCCTCCCTTGTTCAAACCCTAAAACTCTCTTCAAAGCCTAAATCTATCAAAGCTCAAGCTTCGCTCTAATTGTGCTCAGCTACCTCTTATTAGTCATCTGAAATTAAATACCCATATACTTCGAACTCTACAAATGGCAGATTGGCGAGTAATCACTATCATTCAGCTCGGAACAAAGACTTTTGAGAAATCTGAGAAGAAGTTCAAAGATGTTCTTGAACTCATAAAGAAGGCCAGATTCTTTGAATGTCTTGAGGCAAACACACGAATATATAGTGACCTGGTCAAAGAGTTTCACTCAAACGCAACCATAAATTCTGGAATCCTCTCCACCAAGGTTAAGGGTCAAATTCTGAAGCTAAATTCTTCTGACATCAATCAATGCTTAGGCCTTCCTGACCAAGATCTAAAAAGCCTGGATGAGATCGACACTGAGAAAGCTAAGAAAATTATGCAGTACAAAAGAAACCCTAGTATGAAGGACATGAAGAAAAAAGGAGTTTCTTGAATAATTCAAGTTCCTTGCTAAAATAGTGGGCAAGTGTATCCTATGCAAAGACACTGCACATGACACTGTGATTGATCAACAGCTAAAGATCATGTCTGCAATAGTCTTGAAGGAACACATCAACTTTGGAGCTATCCTGCTTAATCAAATTTCCAAATGGCTGGATAAGGAAGAGAAGAAAAGGTTAGCTCAAAAACCTCTCACAAAGGTTTTCCATGGAAGGTTTTTAAGTATCATCTTGAAGAAAAAGTTGAAGAATAAAATTAAGGATGATGAGGGTGAAATTCTTAATGTTCATAAAGTAATGTCCCCACAGTTGTTCGAAAATTGGAAGAAAAATCCCAAGGAAAACAAGATGCTAATAACAACTGGGAGTAGTAGCAAGGTCTCTGTCTCACAAGAGGTGGAAAGCTCTCAATCTGATGACTCTGGATCGGTAGCAGCCACACCAGTAAAGAAGAAGTCTAAGAGTGGGAAGAATACAAAGACTCCATCTATCCGTCTCTCCACTAACAAAAAAAGGCATGAAACAAGAGAAGAAAAAGTTTCAACTACAAAAACCCCAAAGAGAAGAAGGAGTAACAGATTACTCTAAGGGCCACCGAAGAAGAAAACAAAGGTGATGAAGAAGTCAGTTCTAGTTCCTCAAAGTAGCCTATCTACTCAAGAAGAAAGAGAAGACGTAGAGTCTAAAAATGAGAAGGGAACTGAGAGCTTCAAGATTGAACTCTCAAAGAGAAAGTCCAGCAATGAAGAAGAAGCTGAGTCTATGAAAGAAATAGCCAAATTTGATGGTGAAGAAGAATGTGCAAGTCCTGTGGCTAACACTCAGAGTTGTCACTCTGCTGCTGAAGAAAGTGGGAAAGATGAAACAATTGGATCTCCCACTGTTAATGCTCCAACAAGCTCATTTGAGGGTTTAAAAGATGTTGGGTCTGAGGAAGAAGGATATGCTCCCACTATTGTTGATCATCAAGAAAGCTTATATGGTGATACAGAGGCTTCAGATTCTGAAGAAGAAGAAAAGTCTGAAACCCCCATAGCTGACCAGCCAATAAGAAGAAAAATAAATAGACTATTTGCTAAATCTATCTCAAAAAGGATGGGAGAACACTTCAATGCTGTCATTGACTTAAGTGATGATGAGTTTGAATTCGCGGAAGAAGATGCTGAAGAAGAAGTTGATGAGATGGAAAAAGATTCTACAAGCCAGGAATCAGAGGAACACACTGATGAGTCTAATGAAGGAAGTCTACACAGGTTGTGACAACCTGAATTTTTATAAGTTATTAAAATAGGAATTTAATAATTAAAATTCTTATTATGAGATGTTTTGAGTTTGAGTATTTATATATACGTGCTATATATTTTGAAATATGTGATCTGGTGTGAAGAGAAATATATATTCATATATTGGGAAAGTGAGCTTTAATAGTTAAGTTAACTATTGAAGAAATTAAATAAATTTTGTAATTAATTTTAAATATTTATTGAATTAAATAAATATTTTAATTTATTTATTTATTGAGATAAATAAATAATTTATAAAAGCGTGGTATAATAATTTAGTTACGTGTGTATGATAATTAAGTTAAAGCAAAGGTAAATTTTATTAGATTTGTAGATTTAATTTAATGAATTAATTAAATTAAATGAAAGTATTTAATATTAAAGAAAATAAGTATATTAAATAAAGTGATGTTTAAGTATAATTTATTAATTAAATTAGATATATAATTATTTATTAATTATTAGAATAATTATAATAAAAATTATAATTATTATATTTATTATGGTAAGTTATGTAAATTGGTTATTGGTGTGACAAATAAAAACTATATAATATAATACTATTAAAATAATCTAGTATGGGGGAGATTTTGTGACAGCCTTATGGCCTTTGGCTTATTTGAACTGACGTCTGTTTGGGTTTTATAACTGAAGCATACGTGGGTTAGTGGAAGCCAATTTATTTTCTACGCGTCTATTTTTTTTAAGGCTATGTTTAGAGAGGGTTTGGTGAGAAAAAAGAAACACATAGAGAAATTGCTAAGAGATTGAGGGTTTTGCTGTGGAAGGGGAATGAATTGAAGCCACTATATATATCAATTGCTTCAATAAACAAGGATTAAGGTATATTGTATTTCTAATTTTTATGTTTTGAGTTCTCAGTGAAAATTTTTCTGTAAACTATTAAGTCACGTTGGATGATTGTATATATGTGTACATATAGTTCGGTAGAATTTGTTAGTCACCATATTTGAGTGTTATTGGAATAACCAAACACGTAAAATTGGATTATAGGAGGGAATTAAAATACAAGTGATATGTTCATGTGATATGGCTTGTTTAAAGTACAAAATTTCATGCTCAATATGTGATATATTCTGCTATTTGATGTTAGAATGTGTTAGTATGTTAAGAAACAAAGGGAACGTAGTTTGAACGAAGTGATTTGAACAAGAATTGTGATCACAGTGATGATTTCTATGAAGAATGTAAAAAATTGAGTTTTTATGAGAAAACATAAAATTTAAGGAATTAAATTAGTTTAAATTGATGTTTAATTGTTCTAAGTTGATGAATATGTGAGAAAACATGTTTGTGTTAGTTTTACATCAATTGTATATGCTAATTTCACTATTTTGTGGGTGAAATTCGTGTTAGTTAGGCTAAAAACTACTACTATTACACTACGTTTACATTTACAATCATGCACCAAGTAGCAATTTATTTAGTGCTGAAGGCAATGCAGTATAGCTTATTTCTACTGGTCCTGAAAGCTTAAGTATAAGCGCATTGCTTGCATACCTACAATCCGAGATAGTGAAGTCTGCTTATTTGTAGGTCATGATTGGTGGACTTAATCTAGTTTGGCAAGCATGTTAATGATGTTAAAACATAATGTGGACTACAATAACAGATTTTATTGCGATGTAATACAAAGTGTAAAGATTTTAAGTAATTATTTAAATAAGTTAGGAAATGAAACCAAATGTGATGTTTTCAAAAGTTAAAGATAAATGATAAGGTTTATGTTGGTTTATAGTGAGATATAAGTTGAAAGAACGATTTGAATGTTAACTTGATTAGTTAATCTAATATATGTTTAAAAGGATGTAAATACGCGTTAGAAGACTTAAATTGTCAATTGTAAGGGAAGTGTAACGAGATATAAGGCGGAGGTTATATAACCTAGTTGTTGTTAACAAGTGTAATACATCCAATATGAGGTAATGGAATCTATGATGACTTTAATGAACGTTAAGTGTCGGTTACGAAAGAAGTATAAAGAAACACAAAATGGGATTATGTAATGATAAGCGTCATATGAAGAGGAATAAACACCTGAAGATATGCGTTAAGTTTCAAAGAGACGCAAGTTATAAAAATAGTAAGACTAAGAGTCATTGTGGTTTCGTTATTTGTGTAACTAATGCATGTGAATATGAACCTTTGAACTATTGTAGGATGTACGCGAAGTATTTAAGCAATTTTTCGGTAATTAGTAATCTACAAACCAAGCAAGTCTTTCAGTTCCTATTTGCTATGTGAACTTGATGATGAACTGTTTTAATTCTTTATTGTAAATAGCATAATGTGTTATATATATGTTGAAAACATGGAATGTTAAAGTCAATATCTGACTACGTTGTTTGAGTATTGAATGCTGATTGAGTAAGGAACTCAATCTTTATACTTGTTATTTGAACATCAGCATGTATGTTATGTTAGTTCAATGTTTCAGAGATGTATGATAAACATGCTATTATGTGTTGTGTGATGCATGAAAACTGTTAGATTTTGCTGGGCTGTCGAGCTCAACCTTGCAAATAACCATTTTTTGCAGGATAAGGATTAAAGATAAAACTATGTGCTACTTGAATGATGTGGATCAGAAATAATACACGAAGATTAATATTTTAGCTAAAGTTGTTATTTCTTAATACCATGATTAAGATTCATGAGATGTACCAAATGTTTTATGATGTATAGTTTTATGTTGAGTTGTAAAGCTAAAGTTAGAGTTATTTGATATGTAAAGGTTATCGGATTGAAATGTAAATTTTTTTATAATAATTGTGACGAAGCGAATCATAAAATAAGATTGATTCAAAGACATGTAGATGATAAAGGTTTTGATTCAGGGAATTAAAGTAAGAAGATAGAAAAGTTTAAATTATTACGTATTTTATAAAGTCTAACATCGAATAATGATGTAAAATCAGAAGGTAGATGTGTTATTAATGACCGAAGTTGAGAATTATATTGTATGAATTTTGGGGTCATTACACAGGTCTACTCCAGCCCCGGACAAAATAAAGATGGAAAAGACTCCAGTTCTGAAACAGAAGAGTCATAAAATTTTCACATTCCTAATCCTGTAAATCGGAAGAGAAAAATTGTAGTAGAAATTGACGAATCACTAGATGTGCTTCCCGACAGATGGATCAATCATGGGAATGAAAGGCTAAATTTGGTAATGATGACTGCAAAAAATGCTCTCAACAATCGTAAGGCTATGAAACTAGACACCTCAACTGTAATATATGAGCCTGAAATTAAGAACCATGCAATAAGATGGTTTCACCGTCATATGCCATGGGTAAAGGCATCTCTCACTAGAGATAACATCTATCTCACATGGGTTTTCTCTCATCTTCCCAACCTGGAGCTGATGTCACAAAACTTTTTAAGGGTAAAGAAGTTTGCAATCAAGATGATCAAAGAACAACCTCACTACGAAGTCTATCGACATGTTGGAAATCAGTACATTCCCTATGAGTGTAGAGTGAGTTCTAATGGCAGAAGGATTATGCCGAAGTGGATGATCGTAGAGTCCCTTCACTCTACCATTGAAGATGATCAAGTTCAATTTGAGAAGCTTCCCTCTGAACAAACAAAGTTGTATGATATTCCTTCATCCTCTAACAGTGATTGACACTCAACGATTTATCAGATTCTCAATGCTTTCAAAAATCTGTCTAAAAATGAAAATCGTGGAGTCCGATCGGTGTTCAATGAAGCTTCTTGACCATATAACCAAACTCCTACGGAGCAGGAGTTACTGAGGAATTCTGATGAGTTGGTCAAGAAGATGTCCATCATCACTAAAGAGGCAAAGATGTTGACCAAAGGAGGCAATGCATTTCAAGACAGACTTCAAGCCACCATGACTGATATATCTTTTAAAATCAAAGAGAGAGATCAAATCTACTTGAAGGCCATGATTGATCAAAAGGAAGAAGCTCTATGAGCACAGAAGGCTAATGAAGAACAAATCATATCCCTCTCTAACAAGATTGACAATTTGAATCAGTCTCTTTCCCTACAGCTTGAGTTGAGCCAACAAGAACTTAAGATGGAGGTTGGTAACTCATCTTACTTAATGGAACAACTTATGTCCAAAATGGAGGAGCTCTCACAAGTGATTAATGACAAAAAGGGGGAGAAAAAGAGGCATAGAAAAAGGAACTCAAGGAAGAGCAAGGATATCAGAAGAAAAGAAGATAAGAATGCCAAGAGGAAGGCAAAGAAGAAGATAGCAGCAACAGTAGCAGAATCATCATCTGAGGTGGAGTCAAAGGATGATGATCTCATGAATGTGAAGTTTGAGGGGGAGCCAGAAAAAGAAGAAGAGCATGAATCTGAGAAGGAGCAGAGAAAAGAAATGGAGTCCCTATCTCAGGGGGAGCAGGAGCAAAAAAGATCAAACAAATAAATAGCTGATCAACAGGCATCCTGAAAGACACACATGGAGCCAAAAAGGTACATCTCTATCTAGTTAGGTATGTTCTGGATCCAGGATGTAAAGTGTCATAGTTTATGTAATTCCATATTATTATCAATAACATTCATGATTATCTATTCTAGAAATATAGTTGCTCACTGTATATAAGATTCATTCATATCATGCATATGCACTAATTGTTTTTGTCATAAACAAATAGGGGGAGATTGTCAGGAATATTCATGTGAATGATATTCCTATTTGTATATGATTTGATTATGATATAAATGAATGAATATGCAAGTATGCTTGCATTAAGAAAATCTGTAAAGTCCTTTGATATATAATAGGAACATATGTATAAGGACTTAGAATGAATTGATAAAATGTGTTAGGTTGATCCTACATAAGTTAAACACCTTTGTAAAGTCCTTAAAAAGAAATGATATACAAGGACTATAAATATAGAAAGACCAAGCTTGTTAGGTTGATCTTTTAATGTAATAGATAGTCTTGTCTGATTGTCGAGCACTACACCAGAAATCGTAGTCTGCCAGGAGAGTCAAGGAAAACTCGAGAGCTATCAAAACATAATCGTAGTCTGCAAGATAGTAGATCTCGGAGTTCGTAGACTGTCAGGAGAAACGAGGAAGGACCGTAGTGTGTCGAGAAGAACTTCTTCGAAGCCATAGTCTATCGAAGAAGTCATGTTCAGAATCATAGAGACAGTAAGTCGAAGAGCCGACCGAGCATCTGCCAAAGCCAAGTCAAGAATCCTATACCACACTCGAAGTCGTAGAGTCTACTGATCAAATAAGAGGCAGAGATCGTAGTCGAGCTAGATCAGATGAAGACATCAAGCTTAAGGGCAAAAATCGTAGAGTGTCAAGATCTGATCTCAGAGTCGTAGTGTCTGCACAACCAAAGCTAAATCGTAGAATGCAGAACTAAGAATTCAACAGAGATGCTCACAATGCCAAGACAGAATTGTAGAGCAAACACGATTCTCAACAAATGAACACTCCCAAAATATCCAAAATATGAAGCCTCTGGTCTGAGCTATAAAGTTACACACTACCTAAAGAAAACCAGAGAGCACTCAACGAATGGCATGCAAGCTAACAAAAGATCTAAGCATCAACCCAATTAACATCCAGATTTAGTTGAAAAGCCATTCGAGTTGAAGTCTTCCATAAGTTGATCAGAAGAAGACCTCAATAAAAGTATCTGACTAAGGAAAGTCAGTAAGTGCAATAGCTGTCAAAAGAACAGAAGACAATGATCTTGGGATTAACCAAGATCGTAGTGTTTGCCAAACAAAGCAGGAACTGATGAAGTGTACACATAGATACTGGTCAGCTTCTGAAGAACAAGGCCAAAGTGATTAAGTATTGGGTCAGTCCATTGATGATAAGTGAACAGGAGATCACAAGGAGAAAACGAGTTGGGCATGCCACAAATCTGAAGTGTCTTGCTATTCAAAAGAGACCAGAATAAGGAGTCAAGCTATCAGTTCTTGAGATCAGTCGAGGCAAACAGAAGTATTGAAGCACTGAACAGTAGAAGAAATAAGTGTTCTATATTGAAGATCCAATGAACACTCCTCAGGATTGTAGTGTTGTCTCAATCAGTCAATGAGCAATATTCAACAAGACACTATGATCATGTCCAAGAATATGCATCAGAATCGTAGAGTTCGGTCATCTGAAGATTAAAGCATTGGCAATGGTTTAATCTGAAGAGTGATATTTGAATATAGCTTATTGAGAGCATCGATGCAAAGGGACAGATCCTGACGTTCTAATCAAGAAGTCAGAAAGAAGAAATAAAGTTGACTACCTGACCAAGACATCAAAGTGACATCTCTGACGGGGTAGGTGAAACAGTAGACTGCAGTGTCAGAAAGTTAAAAAAGGGGATGTCATGTCACATCTGCAGTCTGTATCAAATAACTCGAGATTTGCGAAGTAATTCAAATAAATTTCAATGGCTATATTCCAACGAAAAGATTGGGAAGGAGCATATATATAAGCCAGAGCTACAAAGATAAAAAAAGAGCGAAGTTGCTGAAGTTGTAGAATCGTTGAGTTGTTGGAATTCTATAGTGTTGACTCTACGAGTTCCACCAGAGCTAAACAGAACAAGTCTCAGTGACAGTAAAAAGTTGGAAGTGAAGCAGCTTTGAAGAAGGAATCAAATAGACTAAAAGCTTCACTCAACAAAGATGAGAATGCCACTGAAGATGGCAGCTAAGCTGAGAGCCGAGAAGGCCAAGAAGATAACATTCAGGAAAGTGGCAAAGTACAAAGAAGATCAAGAGAGCCACTCTACGAATCACCAAGAACCAAAAGCTGAATCAAAACAGATGCAGAACCATGTCTACAAACCACTCAAGAAAGGTTCAAGGAATGCTAAGTGCCAGACAAAGTCTACCAAATTCTCAAACACTTAGCAAACCCAAATGGTGATGGTTCATAGCTGACATCTGATGAAGATGAGCAGAACATAATGAAGATCAGTTGTACCAAAGAAGATGTGGTCCAGACTTGAAGCAGAATGCAAGAGGACCACTCCAAGCTGCTAAGTACAGAAGATGTTTAAGCTTAAAGACATCTTAGAAGTAAGGCACAAACAACAACACCAACAAGAAGCCAGGGCCTGAGGGGTCCTTGTCTGGAGGGACTAAATGAAGTTCCAAGCCTATTGGGCTTGAAGAATTCCTAGGGAACTAGTGGAGTTCCAAGCCTGCTGTGCTTGAAGAGTTCTTAGTGAACTAAAGTTCCAAGGCTACTGGCTTTGAAGGAATCTTAGTGATTTAGGGTGCTGCCCTTCCTTAGTGGAATTCCTGCTAGTTAAAGCAGAAGAGTGGATTAGGAGCTTGAGTCTCTGAACCAGTTAAACTCCCTTATGTCTTTTACTTTCTATCATTTACATTATGTACTTAATTGCTATAACTGCTATGTATGTATTAACTACTTACCACTTAACTAGCTCTAAGAACAATGTATGTATGATTATGAATATATCAATGAAGGGGATATTTTACTTATTCTGTTGTGCTGGAAAAGATTCTTATGTTTGTCATTTGCTAATTCATTAGCAATACCAAATAAACAGGAAAAATATTTGAAAATAAAAAGGATATATTCAATCCCCCCCTTCTAGATCTGTTGTGTGCCTATTGGGAACTAACACACTATTTAAAAGAAAATCACGGAAAAATAGTAAAGAAAACTCACAAATGAATTCAGAGAAAATTTGATTTTACTATACAGCACTATGCAATAAAATATTCTAATAAAACAAAAAATTTATATATAATATAATATATTCTATTTATATTCTAATAAAGCAAATAACTTTATATATTATAAAAAAAAATTTGTTTTATATAAAAAAAATTCTATTTTATTACTATATAATAATTATAAAACAAAACTGAGATAACTTTCTATTGATGGTTTGATAATTTGGCACATAGGGATCCATGGAATAATAAGCCAAACTTACAAAAAAAACCTCAATTTATATCAAAAATTGAATAAATATCTATGACAAATCACTTATCAACACATTTTTAATCTTTCAAGAATTATTCATCATTAATATTATAACTCACAATATTGACAACCATATCGTTCCCAAGAAAGAGGGGGCTTTCAGATAAGAATTTTTTCTTACTAGTGCATAATTAAATAACCTAGCCCATTTCCTTGACAGAACTTTCTAGACATTGTCAATAATGCTAATAATAATATGAGTACCTGTTTCGTGTCAATTATTGATTTAATAATATAAAATATTATGAAGATGTTACTATAACAATTATTGAATCAATAATATGAGATCTTATCGTTAACTCATCGTGGCAATTATTGAATGAAATAATTGAGTGACTTTTACGTAAAAATCAATAATCGTAGATATCTTTAATACAATCTGATTGTGCTAATGTGCAACAACGTAGACATCGTACTTTTATCACCGGGTATTTCAACAGTTTAACGGTAAAAGTTTTGCCGTTATTTTTATAAAAAGGGTATTGCTGTCGCTTTCTATATTCGACAATTATTCCGTTGTGGGGTCCACCAATGATTTCACCGTCATACGAATATTCCCCAACAAAAAGAATATTCCCCGACCAAACGAATATTTTATGATAACTTGTTTACTTTGTAAAATTTGCACATATCACCCATAACTATACCATTTATTAAATTATCACCTTACTATATAGAATATTATTCAGAAAAAATTAAATCTTTATTCATAAAAGTTGGGGTCTTACACTTTTGGGGACCAATTTGAAAAGCGAGGTGGTAGAATACTTCAGTAGATGCCTAACTTGTCGAAGAGTGAAAGTGGAGAATCAGAGACCCATTGGTTATGGGACTTCTAACTACACAGAAAGGATACGATGCTATATGGGTCATTATGGATCACTTGACAAAATCAACTCATTTTTTACCAATTAAGATCAGATTCAATCTGGATCAATTAGCTAAACTATACGTTAAGGAGATTGTATCAAGACATGACTCTCCATTATCAATCGTATCTGATCGAGATCCGCGATTCACGTCTAATTTCTGGAGAAGTCTACAAGAACTTATGGGGACACAGTTGAGGTTGAGTATGACATATCATCTTCTAACTGACGGTCAAAGTGAAAGAATAATTCAGACATTGGAAGATATACTGAGAGCATGCATCATAGATTTCAAGGGCAATTTGGACGACCACCTACCTTTGGCCGAGTTCCCATATAATAACAATTATCACACAAGTATAGGAATGTCACATTACGAGGCCTTATATGGAAGGAAATGTAGAACACCATTATGTAGGGATGAAGTATTAGAATGTAAACTATTAGGACCAGAAATGGTTCAACAAACTGCAGAAATTATCCTAGAAATACGAGCAAGATTAGTAACAGCTCAAAACATGTAGAAGAAGTATGCAGATTTGCACTGCCTAAAGAGAGATTTCGACATAGGGTTGTCTATGATTTTGAAAGTATCTCTCAGGAAGAGAAAAATTAGATTCGGAAAGAAAGGAAAATTAAGTCCAAGATTAATAGGACCTGTGATAACCCAAATTTTTTGGAAATATTAAAATAAGAATTAAATAACGAAAAATCTTATTAGATGATATGTTGTGTGATATTTTATTGCATAAGTGAGTTCGTTATTTCCTTCCCAAAAAATTTCATGTCTCTCTCCCTATTGTCGAATTCCCAAGCTTCACCCTATACCATGAAGTAGGAACTAAGAACTCAAATTGAAAGCAAAGGTGTTAAACAAGCAAATTTGAAGAGTATGTATCAAGCCCAAGCCAAGGTAAGAACTAATCGAACTTGGAATTTAATCCATTCTCCTCTTCTTTGATTAATGAAATTGAAAGTAGATGAATGTATGAATAAAAATGATTAAGGTATAGAGTAGTAGCTGAATTGTGTTGGTTAACAACTTAGAAATATGGGTAAAATAGTGTAATCACTGAGTATTATATATATATATATATATATATATATAACTATGAAATTGATATGTTGTAAAATCATATGGAAATCTAATATGTGATATGTTTAAGAAGGTAAGACATGGATGGTAAGCTATGTAAGTTCTTATATATGTGTAGGTTAGTAAGTAAACTTATAGTTCATGTGAATTTTGATTCTGAAATGAACTGTAATTGACTGAGATAGAGAAAAGGAGTTTAGGTTGGTTGTGCGGAGATATAAGGGAGTTAAAATGGGATTGTAGCATAAACAAATGGCTATGAAAGGAAGGTTTCAAAACAACACACACCACTTGTTCGATAAAAGTCCTAAATAGATTATTTTAATTAAAAATCGAATATTAGACAAAACCAAGGCTTGGGATGAACTTATATATATTAAATATGATGATAATTAGAGAGTTTAAGCATATTAGATTATAACGAAACTCAATTCAAGCCAAAACAAAAAGTTGGAAATTAGTGTGCCAAGTCATTCTTGGCCACTGTTTTAGGCAGCATAAAGAACCCAAAATGGAGAGTTTATAACTTCTAAATATAGTCTCATATACTATATATAACATATTTAAAATTCTTTATAATTCTGTATATGAGCTAGAAGTAATGAGGTCACAAAATGGGCACGCTGGAAACAAAATTGTTGCCCACGGCAGTAGTAGTGGTGATGTTTGGCGATGGCTGGGAGCTTTCATTGGGCTCTCAGCCAACAAACTTAAATTGCTTAAGATGCACAACTAATATTTTACTATAATAGGTGATTATATCACCTACATAATATCCAAAATTCCATATAAATATATCAAAGTCGTGAGGAGCGAAAAGCTAGCAAAACAAGAGAAAAGATCATGAAGGGAATATTGCCCATGGGCAGCAACAGTTAGCAACAAGGAGAAAATTTGGCAAGCAATTGGTTTCATATATATTATATACTACTGCAAGTTGTTAGCTATTTTAATATGTGGGTGTACCATCTATAATTTATTAAGAGTTAATTGTGAATGGATTATTAAACTAGGAACTAAAATTTGCATGAGGTTTGGGGAAAGGGAAAGAGAGGCACGCTTAATAAATAGTGAAGAAACAACAAGAGAGCGACAAAGAAAGAAACTGCATAATGACATTGAAGAGCCATCTTGGCTTCGAAATTTAGTTCAATAGTTTACCCAAAAAGTTGAGTTCGTTATCTCTAAATGGATAGGTGTATAAAATCTATAACTTACCTACAGTTTAATACCATTTAGTTAGTAATCTATAAGTTAAAGTCTAGTGGAGATATTGGGTATCTAAATTAGGCCTGTTAAGCTAAGTTTGAAACTATTATGCCTTGAAAGGGTTGTTTTGTCAATATGATGAAAAATAACAATATTTAAAGCATTAGTGCACCTAAATGGAACTATAAAGTATTATGAAAGCTATAAAATGTCCATACAAGTTATAATTACACTCAAAGCACAAAATGAGTTACGAATTCGCCTTGAATACTTAAGTAAAGAACAAGAGATATGAAAAACCCATACAATAAGCTATAAGTTCACCTTGAATACCTAAATTATCTATAAAGAGTATGGATTACCTATGTAATAAGATACAAGAGGGTTATAAACTAAAAGTGTGAGGTATTCATGAATTAAAATCATGTCAAGGTTTATTAAAGCAATAAAAGACAATCGTGAGTAAAAGGATAAATGTTTTTAAAAAAGTATATAAGAATTTTTCAAAAACAAGAATAAAAACTGATGATGTGGCTAATATGGATGAGTAATATATAACTATATAGGTTATATGACATGGACGAGTAACTAATATGTTTTTTTATATGTGAATATAATTATTAGAAGCCATGAAAGAAAGTTAAGCATGTCTCGATGCACCAAGACAGATAAAAAATGCATTCTAGCAATCATATGACGGGTAAATTCATTCAGAACATTTTAAAAGTTGTGTTGGAACTTTTTAAGAATGTATGGCTATATTAAGCCGAAACCTAAAATATTTTAAAGGAAAATGGATGTTTCTTGGAAATAAGAATATCAGATATTGATATAGTGTATGTGAGTGTTTATTAGCTATAAAAGTTATGGGATATGAATGTGTGACTAATGTATGTATACATGTGAACATAAATGTGTAGGATTCGTGAAGCAAAGTTAAACTAAAGTTTGTATCAAAAATCATCGAACTAGGCAAGTCTTCTAGTTTCTTTGTGGTTCTATGAATTAGATATTGTATGATATCTTTAAGAATATGTTGAATTACATGTTACATGTTATAAACTGTGAAAGCCAATATATGACTAAGTTGGTTGAGTTATGGAAATTAATAAATATGTGTTATATGGCATGAACTGATATAGTTTTAAGTGATGGTGCATGTAAGATATGAAGGATTTTGAGATATATGCTGAGCATGAAATTATGTGCTATGTAAAGCATGAAAACTATTAGATTTGTTGGGCTGTCGAGCTCAGTCTTTGAAAAATATAATTGTTACAGGTATGATATGCAACATAATTTTTTGTTATCCGGATGATAAAGAATAGAAGCATGCATTCAGGAAAGTTGTTTCCTTTAAGTAGGAACTATATTATATCAAAATGACGATTTTTGATATGTGTAAATATTGAGTTAATCGACAAATAAGAATATTTGTGTTAAGATTAAAATGCAGTCTTGTAATTACCTTAAAAAACAATTTCTTTTAGAAATGATATTGTATAAGAAAGGATATGAGTTAAGAAATGAGTTATATTATAATCACATCACTCTGATAAACTAAATCATAAAATATATATGATTTTGAAATAAGGGAATTGTAAAGGTTGCGATTCAGGGAAATAGTGAAAGACAGAAAGATGGGAAAATTTTAAATTATCCAGATATTCGGCTATTATTTCATCTTATTATGATGTAAAGCTGAATTAAGATAGTATTTAACACACAAGATCGGGAAAGGAAATAGTCCTTATTTTGGGGTCGTTACAAGATCTTTTGGAGTATTGAAAGGAATATATGAGGTAGCTTATGAAATAGCATTACCTCCAGAATTAGGGCACATTCATAACGTATTTCACATATCGGTGCTACGACCTTATAAACCATATTACAAGAATGTAATTCAATATGAACCTTTTCATATTGAAAAAGATCTAACCTACGAAGAAGTTCATGTTCAAATAATTGACAGGAAAGAACAAGTTTGAAATAAAATAATATCTTCTTTAAAGTAACATGGAGGAACCACAATGTTGATGAAGCTACGTGGAAAATCGAAGAAAAGATGAAGAAAAGTTACTCATATCTTTTTGAGTAACCTTTTACTTGTGATTCTGAGGGCGGAATCCTTATAAGGGAGGAGAATGTAATGACTCATAAAATTCTATGTAATATTCAGTTATTATAATGTCAAATTTTGAGTATAATTTTTTTTTTATTTATACTTAATTGTTGTGCCTTAGAATTATTTATTACTTAATAATTTATTAAGTATCTCAAGAGTATGTATTTTAAAGGAGGTAGATTGAATTTACCTTATTATAATGATATTTAAATATCAATAATAAAAAGGGAAGCCAACATGGCTTAATTGAAGAAGATTCTCTATATGAAACTATCTATGTGTTCAAAGAATTAATTATATTAAGATATAATTAAAAGTGCTATTTAATAACAAATAAAGAACTAAGGTACTTGTTCGGTTTGTATATAGCGCGATCATGCAATCAAATTACATAAAAAGTGCGAAAGCGTGATAAAATAGATTTTAAAATTTTTCATACAAACCATCACCATGATCATACTTTGTGCATAATTATCAATCAATAGAAAAGAGATGTAGATTAGATTCATACCCTTATAGAAACAAGTTTCCTCATGTACGAGTTCACCTCTAATTCATTTCACGTTCAACTTAAATTCAACGAGTTTAATTCCTTCCTTTGATTAACGTTATTCATCCAAGTGTTTGGCCTCTAGAGGTGTTCCATCAAGGAAGAACAAGTGTTCAAGAAGATGGGTGTTTGCCAAAACCCTAGATTTTATCTCTATAGAATATTATGTACTCTTCCAACTCTTGGAAGTATCATTAACCCTAAATCAAAATAAGAATCATCTTATTTATAGAGGCGACCCTCCTAAATAATTTAGGAATAGGTTTTTTTAATTAATTAAACTCCTTTAATTAATTAGTGTCCTAATCCTATTAGGAATTCATGAGAGTACTTTTATTAATTAATTCTCAAATCCGTTAGGAATTAAATAATAATAATAATAATAATAATAATAATAATAATAATAATAATAATAATAATAATAATACTCATCTTATTAATTTATATTTAATATTTCTAAACTATTAAATAATAAATATTAAGCTATTTAATTTATTCTATCACCATAGATTAAATTAAATATTACACTTAACTTAGTATAATGATTATACCATTTGCTTCTCAAATAAATATTTTTCCTTTTATGGTGTGACCCTTTAGGTTCTCCATATTAAATCGATTGTAAATAAATCAATTAGAACCATTCTAATATTATTTAAATAAATAAATAAATCTATTAATTTTTTTAAATAAATAACATTTATTCTAAAATAAGGATAAGTTTCCTTAGCGATCAACGACTTTCCAGATAATATAGATTTCAATATTAATCATAAACGAACCTTCGAGTAAATAGTTACCGTACAATTCAATTCTTCCACCATACAATGTCCTAATTAAATATAAGACATGAAATTACTGTCAAATCTTATTTTATTTAATTATATGTATTTCAATTCTTAAATACACAACTCCAAATAATACAAATTAGAAAATCCTTTATAATTTCATTCTGCCTTAGCAAAAGACTACTAGGTTGTCATTTATCGAATCACATAGGACATTCTCTTTTTTTACTAGAAGAGATAAATTCTTTGTTAATCATTTATTATCTCCATATATAACTTATTACACCAAGCATACTTTTTGATTTACCCTAAGGGTCTGAAGGAACATGTCAAAGTATAACTCATCATGCACAAGATAGTATGATGATCTCAAGTTTAAGGATCACTTGTACTAATATCATTACAGGAATTCCTATTGATAAGCAAGTAAAACTCCATTAAGTATTCCATAGTGAGCCACGTTCAGTGAACTTATTCTCCAATAAGCACCTATATATTTGCTTTACTGTCTCCACACAAATGATCATGAGATCAATCATCCTCATCCAATGAGAAAGTAACATATGTACCAATATATCCGAATTCACTAATCCCCTTTTTAGTAATCCAACAATTGGGAACAATTTTAGTTTGTGAGCTATCTAAGAATTTAGATCTTTAGCATGATCATTATCATGATTTTAGAAGCATTGCTCAAAACTATGGGGTTATCACATATTATAAAACAACACCATGTAGATAAATTAAAAGTCTTTAATTAAACAATTCTTTTATTAATAAATGAATAAGATTGTTACAAATTATATGTTTTATCATCAAACATGATTAGCTTATATGCATACTACTTTTAATCTCCCACTTGCACTAAAGTCAATCGTCATGGTATCTCATACCCTTCTTCTTTAAGTGGTGATTATTCTGATGTTGGACACTACAAGAAAACTAGCTAAATCCGACGAAACTAAAGTCGATGGAAGATATTCTGTCGAGAATACGTTATTTTTGACGGATTATTTCATCAATTATTATTTTGTCAAAAATACTTTAATATCGACAAAATTTCGTCGAGAACAAGGGTCAACACTTGGCGCTAAGGTTCCCACTAGTGCCAGTACTAAGGTTAACGGAACATAGGCTATTATCGACAGAACTTTCGTTGGGACTAAGTTATTTTTGACTGACATAATTTTGACACATATTTCGTCGAGATTAAGTTTTAAAACCTAAATTTGGTCTCATTTCTTCAGACGCCTCATCAGTTCACACACACTCTCTCTCTCATATCTCTTGTACCCTCCCTCTCTCTCTCACCTATCCACCCACCAGTTCACCACTTCCATCCCTCTGTCGTCGCCACCCCTTTTGTCGACGCCGCCTCCTCTTCCAACTGTCGTTGCCGCTGTAATACCCGCGAATTTTTAATAAATAATATTAATATGGAGAAGAAGATTGGTTGAATATTTATTTGAATATAAATATATATTGTTGCCATGAGTTGTGGTAATTAATTTAATTGAATAAACATATGATAAGTGAGCAATGTAGTAGAAGTGATGAGAAGCTTAGTTTAAGCTTATGATATTATGTCTAGTGTGACAAAGTGGTGAAATGAGAAAGTACTAATTAAATTAATGATGAAGTGAATGAAATTAATTAGTAATAGTAGTAATAAATAATTACATAATGTGATTGATTAATTCCTATTATTATTCATTAATTATCGTGAACAATAACATGTAAGGTATAATCATATATAATAAGGTTTCTTCATTCAATATAAAATGAGGTGTGACATTGGAATGTGAATAATTATTATATAAGACTATATGATAAAGATAAGCTTTAAATTATGTAATTTTCTAAGTTGTATGGAAGAGTCTTATGTGACCTCATTATATGTGTGGAAGTAATTAAATGGGTATTGTAAACCTATGAGAGAAAATAACTTTGACTAAATAAATAATTATTATTAAATGATTATTTTAATATCTATGTAGAATTGGAATAATAAGTTTTATGGAAAATAATATTGGTACCCAACTAAATTATATTCTAGTCTAATGTAAATATTATTTGAAATAAACCAAAGTACATGGATTATATAATTCTATGTGTGTAATATATTAGTGGGTGTATATGTATGCTCATTTTTTGAAAAAAATATCAAATAAACCCATGTATGCTAGTAGTAGTGTGAAATGTTGAGCATTAGAGAGTTTTCCCATTTTGCGTGGCTCTTTTCCCTCATTTACGTGTTTTGCAAAAAGCCTATACTCCTACCTTGCTCAAATACTCAGTAATGGTGATGATGAAGAAGGGTGTGGGTTCAATAGTGGCAATGAAACTATTACAACAACTCTTCTTTGTCTAATGGCTTCCTCTTCCTCCTTTGATTTGATTTCTAGGGCAAAGTCCAGAAATTGGAAAATAGTTTGGCTATATATAGGAGCTTCCTCTTCTTCATTTTTTATTGTTGGATCTCTATTGAAGTTCAGAAATTGTGTGTGTGAGTGTTTTTGAGTTGGAGAGGAAACTTGGGATTGGAAGCAAATAATTTACTTCATAACTTTAAGAAGGTAATGACCATTTATATATTCTTAAATTCAAGTTTTGCAAGTTCTTAGGAAATTCTAAAATACTTGTTTTAAGTCAAATAATTTATTATTGAAGTATGATAGAATCTGTCAATTGATGCTAGACATTGTAAATATGGTTGAATACGAAATCAAAAAAAGTTAAACAGAGTAATTTGGTTAAGTAATGAATCTGTAGTGAAGAGAATCACTAAATGTGTTAAACTTTAGAAAAATGGCATAATCCTTGAATTTGATTGTTTGTGTGATTGGAGTTGTTAGAATCATGCTAGATGTGTTTAATAGTAAGTTTACATCAATTAAGTATCATTATATTGCTGCTTGGTCAAAATTTTGGCATTTTGGTTCGTAGCAGGGAATGGAAATTCGAACTACAATAACTATATCTGAGGAGTGCTTGCCCGGTACGGGCACCCCCCAAGCGGGGTCTTGCGAGTTGTTAAAGGCCCCCTGCCGAGGGTTAGGCGATAGGTTGTGTTACTATTTTTGTTGTTCGATAAAATGAGTCCTAAACTTACCTAACCTAACTTAACTTAAGGAACATACATATTCTTTAAACATGTATCAAATACGTATTGAAAGATGTTTTAGTGGGCTTGAGGTTTGAGTTATAATTTTTGAAAGAAAAGCTAAAGAATGAAAACTATGTTTAGAAAACCTTACACCTTTTTAAAATCTAACCTTTTGAGCATATGTTTACAACTTTGTTAGTTTTATAAATGGGTTTGAAATGTGAATTCAATGTACTTTACATGCTTAGTTTGTTTACCATGAGATTTTAAGATTTGAAAACCAATTGAGTTGAAGACTCTACGACTTGTATTGTGAACTTTTGAAAAATTATAATAGGATACTTTATACCTCCAGAGATAACCGACATGTTCGCACGTCTAGCTAGACATGTTGTAAACTATACAAGCATGAACTAAAAGAGTTTCTAAGTAGAGAGCTATACTAGTTATGTACAAATAACTCTAATACATAAAAGCATGCATAGAAAGAGGTTGTTTTGCAATGTTTTGTGGTTTAATTAATGCTATGGTTAGTAGTTGATGTAATGAGCTCTCTTAAATTTGTAAGATGAAAATTTATGAGTAAAATTAACATTAGTCGAAAGTAAATAAAAAGGACCAAACCTAGCTTAAAGGTTCTTTAAACATGAATATATGAAGCAACTTAAACTAGAATGCGTGATGTAAGTGATATTTCACTTATACAAATAAAAGATGAGTATGTGGTACTAAAGATTTCCAAAATGTTCCTAAGGATTTTCAAAAGTAAGAACAATATGAATTATACATATATGAGTTTGACTGTGTATAGCATACATGCGTATAGATATGTGTGATGAATGCATGTAAATATATATGTCATAGTGTGTGTGACTAATGAATACCTGTACATACATAAATAGGATAATATAGTTCATTGAGGTAATTTTATGCTATAAGTGGTAATAAATGCTAAAGGCATACTTTCTAACTTACACGACTTTGAATATTGTGTAAGTTTCTCACCTTAAACTTCCTACGTTATTGCAAGTTTCCAAACTTCATTCTTATAATTGAATGCAAGTATTTAGACCTTATTTCTTATTGTGAAACTTCAAATTATTGTTATATCAAACATACTTATATTGAACAAATATCTACATTCGTATGATTATGATTCTTAATTGGAATTTGACTTTTATATCTTGATTCATGTTACGAGAATTGAACTCAATGTTCCCAAAGGTTGTCTAAGCTATTCGATTCGGCTAGACAAAAGATCATGTGTTAGAAAGCTATCCAAACCAATTGACTTGGTGCGGACTCTTATAAATCTACTGAGATGAACAACCCTCTTAAAAGGAGAAATTATATAATTGTTGGGAAACCGACGTGCGCACATACTAGCATGTTTAAATGTTATGCATAACACAGGGTACTTTAGGCTGATCACATGTTGTACTCGTTTATATTGGATTTGCAGTATAATAATGTTAATTTTAGTAAGAGTTCTTAGTCCTTAGTGACTCCTCAGTGTTCATTCTTGTTGAACCTTGAAATGAATAAACTTTAAAATCTTGTTGATATCCTTTAGTCTATAGTGACACTTATTGAGAACTCTTGGTACTTCTTGTTATTCTTGAGCTATCATTTATTGTTATACCTTTGAGAGTCAAATGTTATAACTGCTTATTCTTATTGCTATATTACTTACTAGGCAAACTTGTTGCTCATTTTTGCTTCCCTAAAAACATTACAGTTAAGACAGAGCAAGGCGGTACATCAGACAAGGATAAAGGAAAGGGCAAGGCTACAGAATAGCATAGTCCTTTAAGGGTAGAAGAATTATTATTGTTATATTATTATAATTTTGTATTAAGGGATGATCAAATTATGTTTAAGTTTAATCACTGGAATGTTGTAGTAACGGTCACGGTACCTTGGGACAAGAATATTTATATTATATCAATGTAAATTATTCTATTTTTCCATTGTTGATGATTTTAGTATGATATTAGAATTAGCACGTAGCGAACCAAATTCGAGATGTGAGTGTTTGAATTTGGGGGCGTCACAGCCACCTCCCTCCGGTATGTTCTCACTCATCCACCACCACCTCCTTAGAAACTAAGGTTCATTTGTCCCTAGTTTGCAAGATATGTTCAATTAAATTTGTTAATTTAGCTAAGGTTCATACATACATACATATATATATATATATATATATATATATATATATCATTTGGGGGCGAAAGGATAAACAGAAGAAGGATAAAGAAGAACTAAGTGGCGCTTATAAACAACACAATTTAATTACTAAAACATAACAATTTTATTGATAACTGAAAATATTTACAAACAAAACTGAAAATTAAAAGTGACTTACTAGTTTACTTAGAACATTAGAAGGGTAGAAGAAGGAGAAGAACAGAGGCTAAAGATTCGTCAGAGAAGGAACTTTGAGTCTTTCGAAGTCTGCCTCGCTAACTAAGTTCAATTTCCTTTTATAGAATAAGGAAAGAATTATTACAAAGTTACTAATACATAAAGTAAATGATTATAGACAATATTTACTATTGATGAACAGTAAAACAGTGCTGACTTTTTTACTATGCATGGATGCATTTGGCAACTTTTGACGAAGTGGCCAAAACTTTTGACCTGGAGAATGCTTTCGGTGGAAAAGCAGGAACATACACAAGTGGTAGAGGACTGCTTTCGGTGGAAGAGCATCTTTTGACTGACTGGCTACAGGAGCAGGTGCATGTGACTGAAATATGACTGAGATGTCAGGCAAATGGGTCCTAAACATCTTGCAGGTTGATGGTGCAATAAGGGTCATCATCATCACCATATTGACTTGTAGAAGCATTCCTGGAAGAGGATGAAGAACACGCAGAGGCTTCTTCATGTAATTCATCAATGCTTTTATTCAGAGCTTGGGCAATTAATTTTAGCTCTTTACCGGTACAAATCTTAAAATCAGAAATGTTACGGGAACAAGACGAACCAACAGGACTGACTCTAGACTCTTTTGGTTTTGACTCTTTTGTTTGACTGGAAGGCTCTTTAGATGTAACTGGAAGAACCTTAAGAGGGACAATGGAAATTCTGACTGAACTTGACCAACAATTCTATTAACATCAAATTTATCCCACCATTTAATGAAGAATTGCCAAGAGACATGGGGAATTGGGTCAACTGTGGTACAAGATACCAAGTAATTGAATTCATGAGAATTGCTATCGGTTACTTTAGTTGGGGTTTGAATATCATACTATCATTTAAGAATCCAAGGAATCTTATACTTACTTATAAATTGAATAATGACATGGATGCCATCATACTTTAGATTATGTTTACTATGGTTGTAAAAATGACTGAGTTAAACTTTCAAGAGATCAAGAAGGAGGTCGTAAGCAGAACCAAACCTAGACCACCATTGAGTGAACCAATAAGGGATTTGACTTTTGAATTTATGATCGAACTGAAAAAACCATGAATGACTATTTGACTCATTTTGATGAAACAAGACCCTATACCAAGCTTCCATATAATCATAATAACAGTAAGAGTTATTTTGATTAGAAAGCTGCAGAAGATCAGAGGGATGTTTTCCCCAATCAGTCATTTGAATGAACTGTTTAATATATTAAGAATGATAAAGCACTTTGGTTTTATCATTATTAGCATAAATGGGTTTAATAAAGATTGACTCGGTTTCAATGAGGATGTCCTTATAATACACTAGGGATTTATAAGGAGCAAGGGGAATGAAGTGCCATCCAGAGGGAAAGAACTGGGAGGCAAGTTTAATTGGGTCATCTTTGGGTTTCATATGGGATTCAATGTAAAATAGGTGATTAGTCCATCTAAGCATGTACTCAGAAGGAGGATGACTGAGGTTTGAAAGGGAGGCCCTAGTCTGATTGTAGAAAGGGTCAACTGGGACTGGGTTACTGGCTAAGGCTGAACTATAGGGCTTGGGAATTGTTTCAAGAATGGTAAATTTGTTAGTGGTTTGATGAACTGGGTTAACTGGATGAGAAACTAAAGTTCCTCTTGGATGATTACTTGGGCCAGTAGGGTGACCCGGACCGCGAGAAGATGCTGCTCCTCGAACACTCATTTTAGATGCACGGTACCTGTGTTAATATATTCTCAAGTGAGAAAATCTGGAATGGAATTGTTGCTACCTTTAATATACTCAATTTCAAAATCAAAGATACTCAATAGGGCTTGCCATCTTGCAAAGGAATGTTTAGAGGCTATGTTTTCAACATATTGTTCTAAAACATATTTTGCAGATTTGCAATCAATACGAACTAAAAACTTTTGGTTTAATAAGTCACTTTGGAATTTGTTAATACATAATACTAAAGAAAGTATTTCTTTTTTAATAGTATTGTAATTTAACTGTGTACTATTCCATGCACCGGAATGAAAACGAACAATTTGTTCAGGAGAATTGAGTGTTAACTTTTGCTTGAGAATACCTTCGAATCCAATATCTGAGGCATCAGTTTCAATAATTTTGAATGTAGAATTGTTGGAAATGCTTAGAGGTGGCAATGCCTACGAGCGTAATTTTTAACTTGTTGATGATGAAGTATGAATGTCAGTCCAAGGTGGAGGATTAACTTGCAAACGCTGAAAGAGAGGTTTGCAAATCTTCGTGAGGTTTTTATAGAACTTGCCAATATAATAGAGCGAGCCCAAAAAACTTTGTAGTTGGGTTTTATTGGTAATTTTATCTTGGAATCTGTCAGCAAATTGAATAGCTCTGTCAATAGGCTGTATGAGTCCGCGATAAATATTCAAACCAAGAAACTGAACTTTAGCTTGAAACAAGCTGCATTTGGAAAGTGAAAGGACAAGTCCATTATCTTTAACTGTTTTGAAGAATGATTTCAAATGTTTAATGTGTTCTTCAATGGAATTGGAAAAAATGAGAATATCATCAACGTAAACAACAACAAAATGACTAAAATGATTCAAAATGTCATTGAAGATATTCTGAAATTCACTAGGAGCATTCTTTAGGCCAAATGCCTAAACATTCCATTCATAATGGCCAAATGGGGTTGTAAAAGCTATTTTGTACCTATCATCGAGGTGAATGGTAACTTGCCAGAAATCGGACGTAAGGTCAAACTTACTGAAGATAGTGGCATTACTCAACCAATTAATGAGGTCATCCTTATTAGGTAAAGGGTACTTAATCCATTCTAAAACCTTGTTTAATGGCTTATAATTGATCACTAGATGGGGAACTCCTCTCTGCTTTTCTGCTTCATTGTTAACATAAAAGGCGGGACATGACCAAGGGGATTTACTAGGTTTAATTAATCCTTTATTAAGGAGGTCATTAATTTCATTTTTGCATAATTTCATTTGCTCGTGATTAATTTGTATCGACCTGGCCTTAGTAGGAATCAAATGTTCCTTGAATTCCTTAGCATAAGGAAGCCTTACAACATGCTTCTTCCGATGCCAAAAGGCATTAGGAGAATCAGAACAAAGGTTGTTTTTTAAATAAGTTTTTAATTCCTTAATTTTTTCTTGAACCTCTTTATTCTGAAGTTGTTCTTCAACACGTTTGTACCTAATTTCTTCTTTAAAAAAATTAAATGGGTGGATTTGTAATTTAATAAATTCAAAGATTTAGAGATGGATTCATCTTGAATAAATTTCAAATCTCTCTCTTTAGGTTTAATAAGAAATTTAAATGTTATTATTTTTCCTAAATGCTTACTGTTAGTTCCCAGTAGGCACAATATAGATCTGGAAGGGGGGGGGGGGGGGTTGAATAGATCCTTAGAATTTCAAAATACTTTTTCTCTATTAAGTTGTATTGCTCATTAAGTAGCACATGACAAACTTAAGAATCTTTTCAAGCACAGCGGAATAAGTAAAAGATCCCCTTCATTGATATATTCATAATCAGACATACATTGTTCGTAGAGTTAACTTAGTTGTAAGCAGTTAGCACATATATAGCAGTTATAGCAGTTAAGGTACATAATGTAAATAACATAAAGTAAAAGACACAAGGGGTTTTAAGTGGTTTAGAGACTCAAACTCCTAATCCACTCTTCTACTTTCAACTAGCAGGATTTCCACTAAGGAAGGGCAGCACCCTGAATCACTAAGATTTCTTCAGGGCCAGCAGCCTTGGGACTTCAGTTCACTAAGAACTCTTCGAGGCCAGCAGCCTTTGAACTTCTCTAGTTCCCTAGGAACTCTTCAAGCCCAGCAGGCTTGGAACTTCATTTAGTCCCTCCAGACAAGGACCCCTCAGGCCCTGGCTTCTTGTTATTATAGTTGTTATTGTTGTTGGTGTTGAGCTGCTAAGATGTCATTAAGCTCTGAACATCTTTTATACTTAACAGCTTGGTGTGGTCCTCTATGCATTCTGCTTCGAGTCTACACCACATCTTCTTTGGTGCATCTGATCGTCACTCTTTTCTGCTCATCTTCATCTGGTATCAGCTTTGCACCATCACCATTTGGGTTTGCTAAGTCTCTGTGCTTTTGGTAGACTTTGTCTCGCACTTAGCAACCCCTGAACCCTTCTTGAATACTTTGCAGATATGGTTCTGCACTTGTTCAATTTTAGCTTTCGGTTCATGGTGATTTGTAGAGTGGCACTCTTGATCTTCTTTTTGTTTTCGCCACTTTTCCTCATCGCTATCTTCTTGGCCTTCTCGGCTCTCAGCTTGGCTGCTATCTTTTATGGCATTCTCATCTTTGTTGAGTGAAGCTTTGATCTATTTGAGTCCTTCTTCAAAGCTGCTTCACTTCCACCTTGGTAGTCTCACTGTCACTGAGACTTGTTCTATTGATCTTTTGTGGAACTCGTAGAGTCAACAATAGCATTCACCAACTCAACGATTCTACAACTTCACAATCATTAACAACTCTTGATCTTTGAAGCTCTGTTGATTTATACTACTTTACAATCTTCCCGTTGGAAAGTAGCCGTTGAAAGTTATTCAAATTGCTTCGCAGATCTTGAGTTATTTGGTGCAGATTGCAAATGTGACATGACATCTTTTTCTGACTTCCTTACACTGCAGTCTACTATTTCACCTACCCTGTTAGATATGTCACTTTGATATCTTGGGCAGGTCGAAGACTTTATTTCACCCTTCTGATTTCTCGATCAGAGGTTGTCCTTGCATCGATGCTCTCAATAAGCTTTTGTTCGAATATTACCCTTCAGATTGAACCATTGCCAATGCTTCAGTCTTCAGCTATTCGAACTCTACGTTTCTGATGCATGTCTTCATGGACCTGATCGTAGTGTCTTGTTGATAGGTAGAAACAACACTACGATCTTGAGGAGTGTTCACTTGATCTTTAGTGTAGAACACCTCTTTGTTCTCTAATGCAGTGCTTCAACACTTCTATTTGCCTTGACTGTTCTCAGACACTAATGGCTTGACTTCTTGCTCTAGCCCCTTCTGAATAATAAGACACTTCAGATTTGTGGCGTGTCTAGCTCACTTTCTCCTTGTGATCTCCCGTTCACTTATCATCAATTGACTGACCTAATGCTTAATCACTTTTGCCTTGTTATTCAGAGGTTGACCAGTATCTCTGTGTATACTCCATCAGTTTCTTCTTTGTTTGACAAACACTATGATTCTGGTTACTTTCAGGATCGTTGTCATCTTTCTTCTTGACAGCTACTGCATATGCTGACTTTTCTTAATCAGCTACTGAAGTTTTCTTATGATCATCTTATGGAAGACTTTACCTTGAATAGCTTTTCTACTTAATCTGGATGCTGATTGAGTTGATGCTTAGATCTTCTATTAGCTTTCATGCCATTCGTTAAGTGCTCTCTGGCTTCCTTCAAATGAGTTGTATCTTTGCATTACCAACCAGAGGCTTCATTCCTTTGGATATTCTGGGAGTGCTCAATTGTTGAGAATCGTGTTTGCTCTACAATTCTACTGTGAGCTACGGGTTAGGTTTGTCCCTGAGGCGCTTTCTAGATGAAGTACTTTAGAAGTAATTTGCACTGATATCTCATTTGACCTTTTCTGGCGGTGAGGTCCTTTACCAACTTTAGACAATCGCATTTGTTGTAATCGTGGTGTCCTTCTGCTATTCCACTATGATCAGATGTTTGATCGTAGGCTCTCCACAGTTTTGAGTTGGGTGGCTGAAAGGTTATCAGTAGTAAGTTTTGAAATGTTCCTACTGACTATGGATCTTCATTTGGTTCATCACCCACAACGTTTTGGGACTCTGTAGCTGGTACACTGCTTCACAGTATATCTCAGTGTTGTTGTTCCTTAACATATCACTGCTCCCCATGGTTGATGTTGTCTTCTCAGATAGATGTGATTCCCTTTTCTTTATGTGTATTAGAAGACAGCCTTGCATATCTCCTGCTGACTGGAATCACCAAATCTTCTTATATCGTAGAAATGGGCATCTTTAAGGTTGATCATTCTACGATCCTTTGACAACACTACAAACGTAGTCTTCTTTGTCAGCTTATACTCATGAATTCTGCTCCCGCAATAAGTTCCTAATGTTTGATGCTCGATAGTCCTCTGATGTGAGCTTCCTTGAGAACAAGTTTTGCTTGCTTGAGCATCTAAGACTTACTCTTTGGTTGAGTGGCATGCTTTCATATAAAGGTTTGCAGCCATTTGAGCTTTATTTAGATTAGCTCAGCATGTCTTCAAGGACAGGCTTTGACATGTAGGAGGTCTGTCAGAATTATTTCTGAACAGTCCTAAGCCTTTTGCTGGTTGACTCTTCTTGACTGAAGTCTTTGGCTTTAGCATTCCTTAGTGTGGTCAGATAGACCAAGTACCTGCAGGTTATTCATTTCTAATTTTTGGTACCCATGGTCAAATGGGTCCTGCTAGGTTAGTTTACTAAACCCCTGTTCCTCATATTTGAGTAATCATCATGTTGACCACCATCAGTCATATACATGCATATACTGCATTTAGATAATATATTTTGAGATGCATGGTGGTGAGTGTGAGAGAAATTTGTTATTTTAATAAAACAATCTCTTCCTTGATGGTTTCATCAGTGCTAAGTTATGATCACAGAGTTTAAATGTTCACAGAGTGAGAATCAGCTCTACGATTTATTAGCATCTGGTTGATTCATGGAGGTGATTAGTTTATATGAATCTTCAAGATTCTCTTGTAGATTTGGTCATACTCTATGTGTCATTAAACACTTAGACCGTAGGATGTACGAAGCACATTTACCCATCAGCAAAGATTACTTCACATTCAATCGACCTATGAGGCTCTTAAAACCATTTCAGGTCTCTTTCAAGCTATCATCTTCAACCTAAAACTTGGATGGAGAGAAAGTTTATAGACATTTGGGTTTCCATTATCTGTGTACTTTCTCTCTTCACCTTTTTAGATAGATTATGAATACTTGAAGGAAAACTGTTATAGTTCATAAGTAAGGTGCAAATATTATGCTCATATCTATATTAGTGAGGAACCGTACCTTTTTGATGTTAGTTTCTTAACAGTCATTTATCTTAGATATTCAGAGTTTAGGCATTGATGTGCATGTTTTTTCATTTGCTTCTGACAGCTAGTTGCTTCAATTGATCTTCAGTCAATCAGTCGTGGTCTTGAAGATACAAGCTAAGAGAGTGTCAGCATTTCTAATTCTTTGACATCCTTGAGTTCACAAGGTTTACATCCAACAGCAGGTTGTCCAGACACATGTTTGAGAAGTTCTTCTTTCTTCTCTGGATAAGCATTACTTAGCATGTATGGCCTTTTCATCTTTTCAGGCTGGTGGATGTTTGAATCTTTTCTGTTGATGTCTCTTGAGCTTTCTATCCTGGTCTCTAGACTACAAGATTGACCGCGAGCAAGGATTGGTCTTGTTGATATGGAAATCAAGAACATGGACCAATCTGAGCAGCTTCAGGTGTATATGCACATTTACCTGCACACAAAATTTCCAACGTGTGAGCTCATCTACATATCCCAAGTGACTTACTACTAAACTAAGTTTAGAACAACGTTTGTGCCTAGGATAAGACTCAAAGCGATTAGCTTTTGAATATAGCATGAGAACCTGCTTTGATACCAATTGTTACTTCCTAGTAGGCACAATATAGATCTAGAAGGGGGGAGTTGAATAGATCCTTAGAATTTCTAAATATTTTTTCTCTATTAAGTTGTATTGCTCATTAAGTAGCACATGACAAACTTAAGAATCCTTTCGAGCACAGCGAAATAAGTAAAAGATCCCCTTCATTGATATATTCATAATCAGACATACATTGTTTGTAGAGTTAACTTAATAGTAAGCAATTAGCACATACATAGCAGTTATAGCAGTTAAGGTACATAATATAAATGACATAAAGTAAAAGACACAAGGGATTTTAAGTGGTTAAGAGACTCAAGCTCCTAATCCACTCTTCTGCTTTCAACTAGCAGGATTTCCACTAAGGAAGGGCAGCACCTTGAATCACTAAGATTCCTTCAAGGCCGCTGACCTTGGGACTTGATTCACTAAGAACTCTTCAAGGCAGTGACCTTTGAACTTCTCTAGTTCCCTAGGAACTCTTCATGCCCAGCAGGCTTAGAACTTCATTTAGTCCCTCCGGACAAGGACCCCTCAGGCCCTGGCTTCTTGTTGTTGTAGTTGTTGTTGTTTTTGGTGCTGAGCTGCTAAGATGTCATTAAGCTCTGAACATCTTTTGTACTTAGAAACTTGGTGTGGTCCTCTATGCATTCTGCTTCGAGTCTAGACCACATCTTCTTTGGAGCAGCTGACCGTCATTCTTTTCTGCTCATCTTCATCTGGTATCAGCTTTGCACCATCACCATCTGGGTTTTCTAAGTCTCTATGCTTTTGGTAGACTTTGTCTGGCACTTAGCAACCCCTGAACCCTTCTTGAATACTTTGCAGATATGGTTCTGCACTTGTTCAATTTCAGCTTTCGGTTAATGGTGATTTGTAGAGTGGCACTCTTGATCTTCTTTGTACTCAGCCACTTTTCTGAATGCTATCTTCTTGGCCTTCTCGGCTCTCAGCTTGGCTGCAATCTTTAGTGGCATTCTCATCTTTGTTGAGTGAAGCTTTGATCTGTTTGAGTCCTTCTTCAAAGCTGCTTCACTTCCACCTTGGTAGTCTCACTGTCACTGAGACTTGTTCTATTGATCTTTTATGGAACTCGTAGAGTCAACAATAGCATTCACCAACTCAACGATTTTGCAACTTCATAATCATCAGTAACTCTTGATCTTTGAAGCTCTGTTGATTTATACTACTTCCCAATCTTCCCGTTGGAAAGTAGCCGTTGAAAGTTATTCAAATTGCTTCGCAGATCTCGAGTTATTTGGTGCAGACTGCAGATGTGACATGACATCTTTTTCTGACTTCCTGACACTACAGTCTACTATTTCACCTACCCTGTCAGATATGTCACTTTGATATCTTGGGCAGGTCGAAGACTTTATTTCACCCTTCTGATTTCTCTATCAGAGGTTGTCCTTGCATCGATGCTCTCAATAAGCTTTTGTCCGAATATTACCCTTCAGATTGAACCGTTGCCAATGCTTCGGTCTTCAGCTATTTGAGCTCTACGTTTCTGATGCATGTCTTCATGGACCTGATCATAGTGTCTTGTTGACAGGTAGAAACAACAGGAAAATCTTGAGGAGTGTTCACTTGATCTTTAGTGTAGAACACCTCTTTGTTCTCTAGTGCAGTGCTTCAACACTTCTATTTGCCTTGACTGTTCTCAGACACTGATGGCTTGACTTCTTGCTCTGGCCCCTTCTGAATAATAAGACACTTAAGATTTGTGGCGTGTCCAGGTCGCTTTCTCCTTATAATCTCCCGTTCACTTATCATCAATTGACTGACCCAATGCTTAATCACTTTAGCCTTGTTATTCAGAGGCTGACCAGTATCTCTGTGTATACTCCATCAGTTTCTTCTTTGTTTGACAAACACTACGATTCTGGTCACTTACAGGATCGTTGTCATCTTTCTTCTTGACAGCTACTGCATATGCTGACTTTCCTTAGTCAGCTACTGAAGTCTTCTTATGATCATCTTGTGGAAGACTTTACCTTGAATAACTTTTCAACTCAATCTGGATATTGATTGAGTTGATGCTTACATCTTCTATTAGCTTGCATGCCATTCGTTAAGTGCTCTCTGGCTTCCTTCAAATGAGTTGTATCTTTGCATTACCAACCAGAGGCTTCATTCCTTTGGATATTCTAGGAGTGCTCAATTATTGAGAATCGTGTTTGCTCTACGATTCTTGTGACAACTTGAATTTTTATAAGTTATTAAAATAAGAATTTAATAATTAAAATTCTTATTATGAGATGTTTTGAGTTTGAATATGTATATATACGTGCTTTATATGTTGAAATACATGATACAGTGTGAAGAGAAATATAAATTCATATATTGGGAAAGTGAGGTTTAATAGGAAGTTAACTATTGAAGGAATTAAATGAATTTATTAATTATTTTTAAATATTTATTAAATTAAATAAATATTTTAAATTTATTTATTTATTAAGATAAATAAATGGTTGATAAATTTGTGGTGAATTAATTTAGTAACTAAATTGATTAATGTTAATTAAATTGAGTATTGATAATTTTATTTGAAGGATTTAATTTAAGGAAATAATTAAATTAAATCAATTGCTTAATATTTAAGAAAATAATTAAGCTAAATAAATTATTTAATTTAATGGAAATAAATAAATTAAATAAAGTGATGTGTCTAATTTATTAATTAAATTAGATATATAATTATTTATTAATTGTAAGATATAATAAGAATTTTAATATAAGTTATTTAAATTAGCTAAACTAAAGTTATTTACATTAACTAAATTTAAGTGTGACAATTGGAACTATATGATATAAATATTATTTAAATAATTTAGTTTATCGGGTTTATGTGGTAGCCAAACAAGGCCTTGTGGCCTTTCCCTTATTCAACTGATGCAACTTTTTATATTTTTAACTGAAGTTGCGTGGGTTAGTGGGAGGCCAGTTATATTTCGCGTCTTATTTTTCCCTAAAGCTTGATAGCATAGAGACACGGAGAGGAGAAAACACAGAGGGTTAGAGAGAACTTGAGTGTGATCTCTACGAATTGTTAAGGGTTGAGGAAGGATTCTACCATCTTGCTAGTAGAAAATTCAAGGTATAAACTATTCCTATTTTATTTCTAGTTTTGGTAGTATGTGTATATTTTGATGCAATTTCACGTGAATTGGGATGTATATGTATGTATATATAATTTCAAAACTCTGTTAATTATCATGTAAACATGTTATTTGTTATAAAATTCATGAGAAATTGGGTTTGAAGAAGAAACTGATATAGCAGTGTTTATATTCATATGAAGTAGCTTAGAAAGTACCAAATTTCATGCCTTATATCTGTTGGAATCTGCAAATTGAAATTGGATTGTGATAGTATGTTAAGAAACGAAATCAACGTAGTTTAAATCGTGTTAATTGGTTAAGAAACGAAGTCGTGGCGATCGAATTCGCTAAAAGTGTAAAAAAATGAAAAAATTTGGAAAATTAAGGTTTTAATTCTTTAAATATGTGTTTATGTAATGTTTATGTATTTGGAATGGTGTATAACATGTTTATTGATGTTATTACATAAGTTTAGATGTTAAGTTTCATGAATTTCTGTAGGAATTGGGTTGGTTTTGGGAGTCGGGGGCTGAAGCGCAGGCTGCTGCGGTTTACATACATGTCGTGTACATTCTTGTATTATAACGTTTTAAATGGCTTGCAATTGCGCCATTCATTAGTAATTCATGATGCAGACCGGTAGCATATAGCAGTTGCTTGGCCAGGAGGCTTCAAGGCGTGCTTGGTGTGAGCCATTCCACGAACTAAAAGAGAAGTCTGTAAATTTGAGGGTTGTCAAGCAAGGGTCTAATCTAGTTTAACATGCAAGATAATGATGTGGAGGCATAAGTAAAGAACTTAACCACGTGTTAAGTATCAATTAAAAGAAGTAACTTGAAAGTATAATATAAAATTTAAATAATGATAGGAAGGTTAAGTTAATTATTAACTAACCTAATATACATCTAAAAGGATGTAGATGCAAGATTGTAAGGACTTGACTAAATGTTATGTAACCATTTGAATGAAGTAATTTAAAAGCAGGAGATGGAAGTTGATTTAATTAACTTTAATGAAGATAATACATTAATATAATGTAATATCAAACTATGACGACTTAACCAAATGCTAAGTGTCGACTAAAAGAGAAGTATAAAGAAATACGAGAGGCGAAGGTTAACTAAAATAATGTTATGACCATTATATATCTAAGGTGATATAAAGGAAAGGTTAAAGACTTAGCCCCGAATGTCAAGTGTCAATTAAAGTGGAATGTAATGAGAAGGAAAATGAATTTTAATGTAATTGAACAAAGAGATGTTGTAACAAGACTTAAACACTAGATTGAGCATCGAGTGACGATTAAAAGGAAATATTTTGAAATAAAAGGATAAGATGAAGAGTCAATGCAATCTAATTGATTTCATTGTGTATATGTAACTGATACTTGTATACACTACAACGTAAAAGCTTATCGTGACCACACATCAATGTAATCGCATACGGTCAGCAGATAATATCTATGACCGTATCCGGTCGACGATCTAATCATGAATAATCTGGTCATTTGGAAGGACATCAACGACCAACAATAGCGACCAAACTAATTAGCGACCGCAAGTAGCGATCGACACCGTCGCTTATATGACTTATCTTTGAGTCATTTGTCATGCGTGACGTGTCACTGCGTGTCGTCGACCGATAATAGCGACCGCATTGATGGCCGCTAGATTCAAGAGGTCATTGATACATTTTTAGAATGACCGCGTCGCGATCATTGATGCTTTTTTTTTTAAATTTTTGCCTATTTTATTGATTTCCCAAAAATAACTTTTGCTTTGTTTTTACTTTCAATCCCAACACGGTTATATATATATATATATATATATATATATATATATATATATATATATATATATATATATATATACAAACATCCATATTAACATCCATCCAATACAATACAAAACATTCATCCATGAATAAACATTCATCAATACAATACAAAACATTCATCCAACACAATATAATCGATATAAGTAAACATCCATATAAACTAATACAATTGTCCAAAGAATGAATCTAAAAGAGTACAAGGCTTTAAAAATCTAAAAAAAAAAATAAGTCAAAGCGCTCTTCATGGATCATCAAATTAGGATCTGTAATTATCAAAGTAATAAAACATATATATTACATATAAGTAAGACATTGACTCGGAGACTATAAACATATAAGACAATGTAGCTAAACAATAAAGCGATATATATATACCGCTCTGTTGTTGTCTTCTTTGCTCCCGCTGCCGCCGCCGCCATCGCCTTCCGCCTCATGACTCATCGGGACTCGGAGGCTGCGCAGATGCCCGCCTAAAGATATCTGAAAGAAGATCACGATCGACAGATCGCTCTCACACGATCGGCGAGGAGTATGATAATTTGGATAACTCGATGATTGTATGTAGACCGGGTGGCGTGGTAGGCTGCTACATTGTGCGGCTTGATGGTCGGCGTCGTCTTTGTCCTTGGCCTTTGATATAATTTTTCTTCACGATGGGCGCCCTCTCCCATAATTCTTGATCAATCGACGACGCAGGGGTGCCTTGAGGATAGCGCCGTTCATTAAGCCCTTATAAGTGTCTGTCGGAAGATGAACAATTAAATAGTTAAAAATAAATAAAAAAAATACTAAAGAAGGTCGTTACAATTTATAAACAACATATTAGGATAAAGTGAACTTATTACCGCTTATCTGAGCGACTTCCGGGTAGACCATCGCGGTGTAATACATACACATCCAACCAATTGATAGGTTGACCTTGAGGCTGAGACTCCTATAGTTCATTTCCTCATATTGTTATGTAAACATATGATATTTTAGCTACAAAAGATGATTGTAAACATAACATACGTACCTGGCGAAAGAATGTGTTGCGGGTTGTGATATCTTCGCCGCCCCGATCGTGCCTTTTTCCTTTCGCCGTCTGTCGATACACACGAGGATGCATTCGAGGCGGCGATCTTGCGCCTCTTGACCCGACTCTCGACTTTCTCTTGGTCACACATACGCACCCATATGGGCCGTATGCGAACCACCAGGGGCTATCTTTCGTGCATATCTTTGCTCACCCCATCTGGATGGTCAATCTCGGCATTATGCGAGGGCTTTTTGTCGTTCCTTGTTCAAATTATCTTTAGTTAAATGCACGCACTTACGCGCGAATAGTGTCGAATAAGCGATGCACGTGCGTCGTCCCATCTATATCGTTTACGCAAATAAAATAACAATAATAATATTAAAGCTGTTATATTACTAAGCAATATTATTTGATTAACTATGTATTATCTATCGAGTGATAAAAAATATACACGAAATTCATTAAATCAGATCCTTATGGGCTAGAGGTGTGTTATATTTATGTAATCATCAGCGTGGAAGCGATTTCAGAAGCATAATTGTGAAATGCACTTCACAATTTTACTATCTTGAAAATCACTACAATATACAATAATTTATATTAAAACCCTTATATATATATATATATATATATATACACGATGTTTAACTTACGTGCTATCTGGAGGAGGACGGATCTGTATAAGAATGCGATCATCCGGATTAGCCGGGGCCTTCGGCACATGATTAGGGCCCCGACCCAACCCGCGCTTTCGTCCTTGCAGGTTAGAAGACATCTATAAATAAAAAATTTAGGATGTTAGTATAAGTTATAAATGAAAGGTACATAAACATGTCAGGGATATAGAGAACATCAGGATATGTAATTGTATGTAAACAAAAGGACAATAGGATAGGATAGTCTAGGCCACTAGGATAGTCTAGGCGTGTATATTTAAGTTACTTAAGGTTACTTTTAGCATCACCAAACTTTATTTAATCATCTAACTCATTTTGACTTATCAAAGCTCACTTTAGGCTTGAAAAGAGAGCTTAAATTGGTTTTCTTGTTGGCTTTATTAATGACCATGTTTGGGAATCATTACTAACATGTATGAGCAACTTTGTATCTTCTCACTATCTAACAACACTAGTCACACAAATCCCCAACAGTCTACAATAGAACACATATGGTCTTTAAGCATTCCTATATATGATTCGAGGGTCCATATCTGAACACAACAAAAAACATCACATATACTCATTGCCATCACATATACACGAATGCATATATGGCCATTTGACTTATATATGAAGATTTAGACAAGTATGGATATTTTAGAAACAACTCATTAATAGTGTGATTGAAAAGAGTGCTTGTGTTTGTGTTTGTACTTTTCATTTTCTTTCTATTCTAAGCTAAGTCATACTTATAGCATACATATTAATAGTGTGTCATTTTCTTTATCTTCTCATTTGTGAATTATGGAAAAACTTCTTTGAACCTTCTTCTTGATTGAATTATGGATAAACTTAATTCCTAGTTATGTTTTATGTTATACTCATGTTCAAGTTATATGGCCATTTGACTTATATATGAAAAAAATTTAGCAGAGTCTCCCTATAATATGGACTATCCACATTGCGAGGGCATGCATACTTGACAATTTCAAATAAAATATAATCCCAACACACAAAAGCAGAATATGCTAACTATAATTCAAGGCACAATTTAGGAGAATCAATATTAGTAAAAACAATAAGAAGCCCAAAAATTGTCCCAATTTCAAAGAATATCAACAACAATTTTTTAAATTTATGTTTATATTAAATCTTGAATTATTCAATGTATATAAATACATAGATATATATATATATATATATATATATATATATATATATATCATTGTATAATCTTATTATTAAAAGAAAGGAGATTTCTTTAAACAAAAATATTTAACAAACATAACTCCTTTTGTGGAATGGTGAGATCTTTATTGATACTAACTATGATATAATATAAGTAATTTGCAATGGCCCTAGAATGATCTAAATCTATAGGACAATATCTAAAATTAAGGAAATACTCAATTCGTTCCTTTTTATTTATTTTTTTGAGAGTGAAATTTATTACATATATTTTTTTTTATTTGTCATTTGATAGATTTAATAATTTAATTTCTCATATTATCTACGTTAAATTAATACTAACTTGTTTCTCTTTCATTTGTTCTAATTAATGAATTTTTGAATGATAATATTAAGATTATATAACTATTTTGGTCAATTAAATAAAATATTAATTATATTTTTTAATATTTATATTTTATCTAAGGCGTCAATTAAAAATAAGCGGAGGAGTAATTCACATAGTTGCTCAACATAAGCAATCAACAATCAATTCGCTTTATTTGTGCAAGCAACAATATTATTATGGTACTACATAAAAGGTAAGAATTTGATGATGCTTTGTAATTTAATATTAAACAAAAAATATCATTATTATTTCCCATATATATATATATATATACATATATATAGTTCCGATTCGGTTGAGGGATCCTCAAATAACACTATTTGAGGGATGGGCGTTCTCAACAGATTAGATCTCATTTTAATTATTATATGTGGTGAGATTATTTTAATTACTTTATCCGCTTGAGAAAACCTAAGGCACGCAGAAGGAAAAAGAATTTGTTAGTTGATTTTATGTTACGACTAACCGGTATATTTTCAACAAATTGATTTTATACATTCAACAAATTGATATGGTATGTGAGTCGTCGCATAAAAAGTTTCAAAATTTGCGTGTACATTTCTTCATAATTGAAGATGGCTCTCAGTAAGGTTTATATTCTTGAATAATTGCTTGTGATGGGTGGGTTGATTGATACGTCACATCATCTACAATTTTATGGTTTTTCAATATATCCGATCTCCTACAATTGTAAGAAATATAGTAGAAGTTGCATAATAGTGGTGATGCACTTGCAATGATAAAGTAATCAACCATGAAGAGTGTTTTGCCAAAGAAAAGTGGCCCTTTTGTCAACAAGTATTTTCTCTTCATTGTTTTCTTTTTTTGTTATTCAATCCAACCCTTTTGTCACTTCAAATTCCATTGCACCAAGCGAACATAGTTCCTTTAAGGAGAAGGAGTTGAATTCATCTTATGCCTTAATAAATTTATACTCTCTCTTTGCCTCAAAATGATAATCCACCATCAAAAGTCAAATATTTAGAAAGTTAATGTTTTCAACATTAACATAACCAATTGTCAACATCATAATCAAACAATGATGAATGAAGCACATTAATTTTAACGATAGCCTCATTTTTGGACATCAAAAGGAGAAATTGAAGTCCAATTTTCAGACAGAAAAAGTATAACTTCTGTTCATCTTTTAATTTAATCAGTAACTAGTATGCAATTATTTCCACCCACAAGCAATGATTTTTAAATATGGTAATATTACACTGGAAACATCAATTTCAAGAAAGACTAGTAATTTAGAAACCTTATAATGAAACATTAAGCTCACACAAACTATCAATTAGGGGTTTCAAATCCAATCATTTTTATTTGCAGTTACTGCATCAACCTCATAGACTCTTTGCCATTCAATCGGCCAATATGCAGACGGTTTAATTTAGGGATTAATTGGGGGTTCTGGTGGTGGTGGTGCTGGCGGTGGTGCTTGGCGATTGGTGCGGTGATGGCGCTTGGTGGTGCTTTCGATAATGGTCGGCGATGGTCGACAATGGTGGCGATCTCCCTCCCTCTTCTCTTCCCCCTTACTCCCTCTTCTCCTCGTACATATTCCTCTTTTCTTTCTTTTCTATATTGATCGAGCGAACACGAATCGATTCAGAGTTATAAGAATCGGCGACCATCATCATTGACGCGTGCGGTCGCTAGTTTTTAATGATGTGGACATATTAGCGACGCGTGCGATTATTTGATATAGATTAATTCTCGCGCCAAAGTTTCGCACCAAATTTTGGGGAAATTCTTCAATGACCGATCAATGACCGCGTCGCGATCAGCGGATATATACTAGCGACGAGAATCCTTATCGGTCACAGATATCGGTCATTATTATTATTATCGGCGACGAGGATAGTGCGGTCGAACGATATCGATGGTCATGAGATGGCATTTTTCTTGTAGTGATATATGAACTTTTAAATTATTGTAGGATAAACGCAAAGCAGTAAGCTGTAGTTGGTAAACAACGAATCAGGCAAGTCTTTCAGTTCCTATTTGCTATGTGAATTTGATTGATTTAAATCTTTACTGCAAAGAGCATGATGTGTTTTATATATGTTGAATGTATGAAATGTTAAAGTCAACTTATGACTACATTGATTGAGTAAAGCATGTTGATTGAGTAAGGAACTCAATCTTTATACATCTTTATACTTGTTATATGAACTGTAACATGTATGTTATGTTAGTCCAATGTTTATGAGATATATGTTGAGCATGCTATTATGTGTTATGTGATGCATGAAAACTATTAGATTTTGCTGGGCTGTCGAGCTCAACCTTGCAATTAACCACTTTTGCAGGTTCAAGATTCAAGGTAAAGTTATGTCTTACTTGAAAGACATGAATCAGATGTGATACTTGAAGATTTATACCCCTTGGTTGTGTTATTATTATTATTTGAACCATGTTTAAGGTTCTGAATAATGTATTAATGTTAAATTGTGATATCGTTTTGCGATGTAAACTATTGTAGTATTAAAATGATTCTGAGATATTTAGATGTAAAGGTTGAAAGTTATGGGAACGAGAATAATTTGTAATAGAAAATTTCAATTGTAAAAGAAAATTTTAATTATTCCGCAAATTTCAATGGTTGTATTATGGTTTAATGATGTAAAAATTAGAGGTTGAATATATTATTAACGACCGAAGTCGAGAATTAAATTGTATGAATTTTGGGGTCGTTACAATTTTAATGTGGCCTTATGAGCACATCTGTTAAGGTCTTAGCTCTACATTCTATGATTCAGCTTCGGCTGTGCTGACACTACGACTTTGAGATCAGATCTTGATACTACGATTTTTGTCGTTGTGCTTGTTGTCTTCATCTGATCTTGCTCAACTACGATCTCTGCCTTTGATACGATCGATGAGACTTCTACGATTCGAGTGCGATCTACGATTCTTGAATTAGCTTTGACATTAGTAGACTCTACGACTCGAGTGTAGTCTACAATTCTTGGCCAGCTTTGGCAGATGCTTGAGTCGGCTCGTGGCGAGGTGTTGTCTCTCACGATTCTGAACATGACTTCCTCAGCAGACTACGGCCCCGAGGAAGTTCTCCTCGACACACTATGATCTTTCCTCGTCTCTCCTGGAAGTCTACGAACTCTGAGATCTACTATCTCGCAGACTACGATTCTGCCTCGATAGCTCTTGAGTTTTCCTTGACTCTCCTGGCATACTACAATTTCTGGTGCAGTGCTCGACGATCAGACAAGCCTATCTATTGCATCATAAGATCAACCTAACATGTTTGATCTTACTATATTTATAGTCCTTGTACATCATTTCTTTTAAGGACTTTACAAAGCTATTTTGTTTAAGTCGGATCAACCTAACACATTTGATCAATTCATTCTAAGTCCTTGTACATATGTTTCTATTATCTATCAAGGGACTTTACAGCTTTTCTTAATGCAAGCATACTTGCATATTCATTCATATATATACATATCATAATCAAATCATATGTAAATAGGAATATCATTCACATGCATATTCTTGACACTTACAACTTAAACCTTCATTATTTGTAGTAAAGGGGTACAATAAATATATAAACGGTAACCCTAAGATGATCTTATCTGTAAGATTACGGATTAAAACAAATGATGTTTTAAAGCACATATTATCTTGACAGATATGAACTTTAGACAGTTTATATTTTATTTTCATTTGACTACCATTAGCTGAATTTAATTTTTCAGTGGTTTTTTTATAGTATTTAGTTGGGATTAGACCTTCTTGAATACAATTAAGATCTGCGCCAGTATCCACTAGAGCAGGAAGTTGTATTGTAAAGGTTTTATCAACAACTAAGTTAATGGAGATATATCATTTTTGAATGGTGATATCTTTAATTCTATTAAGAGAAAGACCTTGGACAAAGAGATCTGGCTCTTCTTTAGTTTCTGATGACTCTGGTTCATCGTGATCTTCATCACTAGAAGAGGAATCATGAACTTGAAGGTCTGATTTTTTGTCATCAAACTCTTTTCTTAAATTAGAAACTTCCAATTTTAAGTTAGAAATTTCTCTTTTCAGTTTATTAACTTCTTGATTTAACTCTGGAAGTGTAACTTCCTTTACTGGAGTTTTAAATCTTTCAAGACTTTTATTAAGGCTAAATATTGGTTTTTCTTTAGCTTTAATAATCTTGTCTTTAACTCTATTATCTTTAGTTAACAAATCTTTTAATTGTTTAGTATATTGAGATTTTAACTCTGGATCAGAAATCTTACTAATTAAGTCAATTAGAAAAGAACTTTCTTCATCATCTTTAGTGATTACATTTACTCTTTTATTGCAACACTTCTCATTGCAATTGTCAGCACAAATAGTGACTTCTTCATTGTCACTATCTGTTTCGTGGTTACTAGTACTGCTATTAGAAGAATAAGGGATATCAGAACCTTCATCATTACTGATGTTGTTCTCTATCCTCATTAATTCTAATAGTTGTTTAGTATCTTCACAAGAAATGTTTAACGGTGATAATTTTTTCTTTATTTTGCACTCATTTTTGTAGTGCCCTTTCTGTCCACAATTGTGGCAAACTATTTTACTTTTATCAAATTTTTTAGACCCTTTATTATATTTTTTATTTGTTGGTTTGGTTTTATTATAATACTCATCTTGATTTTTATCTTTCCTATGACTGCATTTTTGTTTATGACGTTTGTGACTCCTCTGATGATCAATATATTTATGCATGTGCTTCCTTCTAGGGAACAGCAGGGGTAAACCATATTGTTCACTGAAGGTTTCTAACTCATATTTTGCTTTTTTTCTTATCTTTACTAGCTTGCTTGGCTAACTTAAAATCAATACACATTTTAATCCAATTTTTTGAATATATTGATTATGTCACCGTAGTAAGTTAGGTTATCATAATCAATATATCCCAAATTTTTACTTAATTCTTCACGAACTTTATGAGCGAACAATGAAGGTAAACCATTAACGAATTTTTCTTTCCAAAATGGTTTATTGCTATCATTACGCATCATAACAGGAGAAGTAAATACATCTTTGTACCATCTAAAATCACTTAGAGTGGGACAAGTGAGATTACTTAACTGATCGTGAATTCTCTCAGTGATATTACTAGGAGTGCCAACAAATTGATTAATTATGGTAAATATTAAAGTATTGACTCCATCAGGCGGACCAACACCAACATCTTCATCAAAGATGGGGTTGCCGTCATCGTCTAACTGGACGGCATGGATTATAGATAACCTAGTATCTTCTGTGAGTTGTTTTTCCCACCAAGATCTAAGAATACCTGTAAATCCACTAGCTATTAATTCAACAATGTCTGGCTGAGTCAAATTGTTGAATTTATTTATATAGCTATTAGCTACCATAGACATGTGATTTAATTTATTTAAAATCTCTTGTTCACTGAAACCATCAATATTCCATTCATAAATTTTATTAGATGAAACAGAGAATTGTTTATCTATATTTCTCTCTTCGAACTATAGATCCGGAGGAGTAGATCTAGAATACCAATTCCTGGTTATGCTAGTGTTATTAATTGTTAATTTATTCAATTGATCATTAAAATCTGAGACTAAAACAGTATCAGAATGATCTGACTGGCTATGGCTTTCATTGTCAGATTTAACTTGATCAGTGATTGCTATAGTACCACTTGATCCAGGTTCAGTTTTTAATTTTTTAAATAATTTATCAATTGCACGAATAAGATCGCCATCTTTATTAGGTAAATCTAGTTTACTTCTATTTTCAGGAAATTTTAACAAAGGCTGTTCAATTTTTGAATTGGGTTTTTTAACAATGGTTTCTTCAAATGTTTCTTCAATTCTATCTAGCTGCTTACCTACAGTTGCTAGATATTGGTTACTGAAATTTAATTGTTCAATAATTTTTTTATCATCTTTATTACCATCCGAAATCTTAAAAGGACTGGCAACAACAGATGTATTTCTAACTGGAAGGAGGACAGTTTCAAGAGGGGGGTGACTAGAAGAAACTTTTGATTTATCTTCTTTAGTCCATTGTGTTTTAGTTATAACATTACATTCACCCTGATATTGATCATACCAATCGTAAAAAGTAATGTTTATCTTTTCACTGTTAATAAATCGTTTCCATCTATTAACAATTTTATCGCGCTTTTTACATTGAATGATTAGATCTAAATAAATGTCTTTTTCTTTATTAGATTTGGAATTAAAATCTTCAACAAGATTGTCCCAATCTAATTTGAATTCTTTTTTAATGACTCTTAATTGGTTGTTAATAGGAATTTCAAAATCTGATTGAGTCAAAAATTCAGAATGGGTAGGAGAAGAAGAACCTTCTTCTTCTACAGGGTCATTCTGAGTATAACAGGGATGACTAGTCTGACCTTGATTAAGGATACCTTTCAGTTTTATATCTCTAATAGAAGGGTTACTTAGAACTTCAGTATCTCTTTTAGTATGAATAGAAGGTGCTGAAGAACTAGTAAAGTCTTCTATAATAACTAGTCTTCTAGTACGTTCAAAACTTATTTTGACCGTTCCATCAGAAAATTGTTTAACATTTTCAATATTTAACAGGTTGTTAACTATAGGTTGTTGAGGTATTTCACTGGGTAAAGTCCATTGACTATGTAACGTAATATCTTTCCAGAGGATGGTTCTCGGGATCTGAATATTAGCGTCACTAGTTGAACTTTGAATTAAAACTGTTTGATCTTTAGGACTTTTATTAAAAGCATGGACGTTTAAATTTGTCTTCATGGTCTTATAATAAATCCTATAAATCAAGGCTATGGGCTGAGAGCCCTCAATCATATGAGTAATTTCACCAGCAGTTTTAATGTTTAATGTCAAAGCTTTTAATAAATGTTGATCACTTAGGCTCAATGTGAAATCAGGAAAGAAATTGAAATGGATAGGTCCATTGTGCAGACTTGATTCCATAGCACCAATCATACTTGGATAATAATTCAAGAATCTAGCATCTCTAAGACAGAGGTAAATGCTTGAATTAATTCCTTTAATGTTTAATGGTTTAACTGCAACTTGAACAAGACTGATATGAATAAAATTATAACCCTTTTTCCTATGTTTTTTTTAATAACATCAAGAGATAAGAGACTACAATTTTCATACTCTTTGTTAATTGCATAAACTTTTTCAACTGTTTTTATATTATAATCTGTTTTGAAATTTTCTAAAAAGGTTGACTGATAAATTTCTTTAGGGGAAACTCTGGGTATATTCCAGTTGTGCAAAGCTTGACTAATGTTTTCATAACCGTGTTCTTCCTGGTTAACTATGTCAGGGACAGGGGGCAAAGTTGACCAGTTACTAGCTATGGAGTTAGATCTAAACAATCTATTCATCTTTTACCAGATTCAAAATTAAATTTTACTCATCGTTCTTTCATGCATACCCTTCTTACCTTAAGCAGACTCATACCTATGTTCTTTAACCAGACACTGCTCACCCAAGAGACTTACAAAGGTTAGACATGAACAAGGTGGACTACAGTAAGCTAGGTGTCTTCGGAACAGGAGTAAAGGAGAAATTTGGAAAAAGGTTGCAGATAAACGATTACTAAGATCTTACTAGAAACTAGAACAAAAATAACTTAGTTCTGATGCCATTTGGGGGCGGAAGGATAAACAGAAGAAGGATAAAGAAGAACTGAGTGGCGCATATAAACAACACAATTTAATTACTAAAACATAACCATTTTATTGATAACTGAAAATATTTACAAACAAAACTGAAAATTAAAAGTGACTTACTAGTTTACTTAGAACATTAGAAGGGTAGAAGAAGGAGAAGAACAGAGGCTAAAGATTAAGTGGATATATATATATATATATATATATATATATATATATATATATATATATATATATATTGTGACGCCCCCAAAATAGGTATACATCACCCATCTTGAGTCGCCAAATACATGGTACAAAATTCAAATACAACTTAATTATACAACAGTCGTGTAAAATACGACAAAACATATGATGTGAGTTTTAATACAAATATTGTCATCTAGACAATATCCACACTCAATTAAGTCCTCATTACATTTATTATCACACTATTTAACAGAATAGTGAGGACTACTAATGCTATTATCTGGACCATCACTCCGTTCCCCGACTAGTCCCTGCTACGTTCTCATTTCCTGAAGAGAACAATGAAAGTAAAAGGGTGAGCTCAACTAGCCCAGTAAGAAATATTATGACTAAGATAATATAGAATAAATTATTGTTAGCCTTCAACATTGTTAAACTGATACAATATAACAAACATCAAGTTTAACTACAGTGGAACAAACAATCCATTAAAAGAGTCAATTAGAGAATAAAATCTACTATCTTTTATGATTTAAAAGGTTTTCATCACTTTTATCATTTGTGACTCGACAATAAATAATCCATATCATCCACTTTTCGACGAGGATATTCATTAGTATCACAACCATAAATTATCCATGCACTTCTGGCTAAGGATATTCGTGTATTCATCGATGGTCATGATCATTCCAACAACAATTTGTCCATCGATGCACTATGGGCGATGAGGACTTTTACCACATCATTTGTAACATTACGGTCATGATTATCCGATTAATCCACAGTGGTCATAATCATACCAAGTTCATCTATGCACTACAGGCCACAGATGACTTTCAACATAAAATAAACATGAGGATGATGACAATGATATAAGAATTCAATAAAACAAGTTCAAGAATTAATTTATCCAGGAACTAATAATGTCCAAATTGTCAACATGATACTTCTTTGTAGAGTAAAATTCAAGAATGTTCGGAAGAATATTTTCATGAAAAGATCTTTGGATGAAGCTTGAAATATCAAGGATATTCCACTAATTTCATGGAGTATAGAAAGTCAAAACTTTAACTAAGCGAGTATAATAAAGAATGGAATAACAAAAGAAATCACCGGGCATGCGATAGAAGCCTTACAGATAGGTTATTCAACGAGAATAATAAATAACGAAAAACTAGGTCATGCGTAAATGCACGAGATAGGATATTCAAAGCAGAATAATAAATAATGGAACCGGTCAAAGAAAATTGCGTAAAGCGAGGATGTTCCAACAAAATAATAAATAACGGAACCGGGTTATGCGTGCTTGCGAGGCAGGAGGATGTTCAACGAATAATAAAGAATGGAATAATGAGAAGAATTTCACCAAGTATAGGGTAAATGGCGTATACAAGTTATTCAACGAGAATAAAAAAAATGGAATAATGAAGTTCTCTTCATGAATCTGAAAGAAATAATACCCCTTACCTTAGAAACAAACTGGATATAGGAGTAGTGAAGTAGCGAGAATACTTTTCTTCTTTCTCTATAGTTTATCTCTCTAGAGTTTGGTGAATTAAGTAAGAAATAATGAAGGAATGAGCTTTATTTATAGGAGAATGGATAGAATAGTAACTAATTCTGAGCGGTCCAGATTGATTTACTTTTAAGCGGATGGTCCAGATTGGTTTACTATAAAATATTCTAATAAAACAAAATCTTTTAAATAAAATAAAATATATTCTATTTATAATCTAATAAAGCGAATAACTTTATAAAAGTATTCGATTTTATATAAAAAGATTTTACTATCAAACACTATCGCAGGCACTATGCAAACACGATGCATAATAAAATATAATATATTCTATTTATAGTCTAATAAAATGAATAACTTTATAAAAGTATTCTATTTTATATAAAAAGATTTTACTATGCAAAATACTATGCATAATAGAATAGAATATATTCTATTTATAGTCTAATAAAACGAATAACTTTATAAAAGTATTATGTTTTATATAAAAAGTTTTTCTATTTTATTACATTAATAATACTAATAAAACAAAACTTCATCATCATTATTATAATTCACACTATTAATCGACCAGGTCGTTCCCAAGAAAGAGGGGGCTTTTCAAAAAGGTTTTCTCCCTATTGGCGCGCAATTAAGTGACCAAACATCTCATTGGCAGAACTTTTAGACATCGTTAATATTGCAAATAATAATATTAATAACTTCATCGTCTCAATTATTGA